>MJUU01055342.1:45495-95337 GCA_002080025.1 Modiolus philippinarum | reverse complement strand
CCCCCCCCCCTCCCACTTCAAAACCAGACCGGTTTTTTTTTTCAGTCCTTCTATGTCCCCTCTTCAAAATAAAACATATTAATACGAACATAACCTGCACGCATAGACATTATAGGGCCACTTTTATAGTACACTCAAAAATTATTATATTTTCGTTTTAATATAAGTTTCATCTTTCAAGCTCCATAATTTTTTGCAGATAAGTAATTTGTACTGAAATTTGGTATCAAATTAAAGCTAATTTAATATGCTTTACAATGAACACAAGTTTGGGTACTTTACGCCAATTTTATGATCTGAGGATACAAAAAATATATTTTAGGCTGTCAATTCCTTTCAGATAAACAACCCTCGTCATTTGATCTAGTTTTTATGCCTAATTTATCAGTTGTGATACAATATTGGAAAATAAAACCCTTAAAGTCACTAAAATTTTGATTTTCGGTATAAAATTTTTGAAAAATAGAATTTCTCGGAATTTTAGATTTTTCACAATTTCGACTTTTTGGCTTAAGGGTCGTAAAAATCTTGATATATATTTAATAATTGCCGGTGCAGTACTAATTTATGATATGTTAGCAACAAATTATACGCAAAAATGTTAGTTTCAGACATATTATAGGTTCATAAATGTCAAAATTAGCACCCCTCCTCCTAAAATTTAAGAGAAAATTTGAAATATTGAGGCTCTAAATGATAAAAAAGATAATGATTAATGGGAATTATACCGTGTATTTCACTAAAACTGACATGCAGAAGATCATTTAAGTAGATTAAAACCTTTGAAAAGGTCTCCTTTCGACTTTTCTGTCCGAAATTGTATGAAAAATGGGAATTTTCCGTTTTTCAGAATTTCTGCTGTTTTTACTTTGAGATGCAAATACTTCATGAAATTAATATATAACTTGAAAATGTCGATTAAATAGCATTTCTTCATATCTAAGCAATTAGAAAGTATGCTTTTAAGCCTTTTAGGCTTACTACAGTGTCATAAATTACAAAAATATGACCCCTTACCACACATATTCAACACAATTTATTTCATTTTATTCAGCTTGAAAAGCTTTTAACATTGTATAAAGGTCCAATGACATATCATTTTCAAACACAAAGATACACAGAGACTCCCATTTATCAAAAATAAGATCATGCGCTCGGTTTATGGGCAGTTATTCAGCGATTTAACTTTGAATCTCGGAAAATTCTGAAATACTGAATATTCCAATTTTTTCACGATAATCGTCCAAAATATTCAATTTCACCCATATTTTGGTGTCAAAATTACATAGTATGATGTATCAAATGCATCAGTATGCTTTCTTCATTTATATGTACAGACGGTCATATTTTGGAATTTTTTAAGTTTAATTTTGTTGGGGTAGAGGTAAAATTTTCAGTTTTAAGAGACAAACTGAACACTACTTATTTTTCTGAACAGTGTTTTTAAATAACATATGTGTCAATAATTTGAAATCTGCAGATAAATCTTCCAGATTTGCCACATGTAACGATTTAAAAGTGAATTTTGGACAAATCTGAAATGCTAAAAGTTTCCATTTTTCATCAATTTTGGACAAAATGTTGGGTTTAAGCTGACAACTGGGATTTGAAATACCAAATCATGATAGTATTCATGCAACTTTATTATATGCAACGCAGAATTTGCGTGTGGTGGTTATTTTTATCCAAACATAGACAAAAAAAACCCACCAATTTCAGGGAAAATTTGTTTGAATAGGGTTAAGATTTTTGGTATTTAGAGTCACATTCAACACCCTTTGTTTTTCTAAACAGTGTTTTAAGACATCTAATGTATCGCTTAGAACAATTAATTGGCATATCTGCAGATATTTCCTATAGATTTGATACATATTGCGATTTAACAGTTAACTATGGACAAATCTGAAATGCTGAAAATTCCCATTTTTCATCAATTTGAGGAGAAATATTGAGTTTTAGTCGATAAATGGATGTTGAAATATCAGATCATGATGTAATTCATGCAACTCTGTCATATACAAAACACATTTTGCATGTTCTGGTTATTTTTATGCGAACATAGACCAAAAAACACCAATTTCAGGGAATATTTGTTGTGGTCGGGGTAAGATTTTCGGTTTTTAGAGTCACATTGTTTTTCTGAACCATGTTTAAAGACAATTTATGTATTGCTTAAGACAATAAAATGGCATATCTGCAGATATATTCTACACATTTGACGTATATTGTGATTTAACGATGAAATACGGCGAATATCAAATGTTGAAAATTCCCATTTTTCATCAATTTTGGGAGAAATATTGAGTTTTAGTCGACCAATAAGTCTATATACCCAATTTGACCACAGATAGCCATAAAATCAGCATAATTATTAATCATAAGTATTTCCACAGCCATGAAATCTGCAAACATAGGGTAAGAATGATATTTTGTGACCCAACTTGACCATATACATATATAGTCGTAAATGATTATTATTATTAATCGCAACTATTTTGACAGCAATGGAATCTGCAAGCATAGGGTCAGATTAGCATTGTACAGCCCAACCTGACAACAGATAGCCATAAATGATCATAATTACTAATCGCAACTATTTCCACACCCATGAAATTTGCAAGCATGAAGTCAGAATGATATTTTATGACCCAATTTGACCCATATAACCATAAATCAGCATATATGCTGTATGCATATAGAAAGCCATAAGGTACAATTGTCATTAAAAATCAATCTGACGACGATAAAAAGGGATGTAACTCCCGTAGGTAACTAACAGCACGAAGATAAATACGTTACTATATTGTTCTACATTTTAAAGCTAATCGAACTGTGGAATAACGCTGAATTGAAAAGACAACCAACGGGACAATCTGTCCGACTATATATATGCATGTAGGTGTTTTTTGTTATCTTTTGTATGTTATGTCGTTGCTAAGTTCCTGTCACGTGACTGCCAGTGATATCCTGTCCTGTCTATGTCCCATCCAGTGGTTAAAAATTCACTCGCGCTTCTTCTTGACTCCATAAGAAGGATTTTAGAAGCTGCCCCCAGTCGCCAAAAAATTTAGAAACAATGCAGTTTGTTCTAGTTTAACATAAATAAATGCTATAAAAGAGGTTTACAAGTAATTGTGTCCGGTTGTTGCGAAAAAACGTCTATGAACGTGTCTATTTGATCTGCAAACATTGTTCCGTTTACACCAATATGGAATGACGTTGAGGCAATTTGTGACATAATCCGAAATGAGGTACTATCTGAGTACTGTCCTACTGTATATATTTCGACTTCCTGTTTCTTAAGTTCCCGTAATGTTATTCTGCTTTCTTCACTGGCCTCGGTCTGAAATCCCGCCAAAATAAGCAAAATTTTCCTGGCAGAACTCCCTGCTCTGTGAGCGGAATCATAGAGAATATCTTGAGCAACTTGTAGTGCCAAAGATAGATTTGACAATCCTGATGTACTATGTTCAAAATACGCAATATCTTTTCTAAGAGTATTAGTATTTTGCTTCGAATATTTATTAAAATCAAATCTAATTGATACTGCATCGTCGTAGGATATCATAAGAAGCCGTACATTGTTAGTTGCAAAGTTGATGTTGTCTAGAACTTTATTTAAAATTGTGGGAACTACAGACAATAATGAATTTTCGTCTATTCCTATTTGATCAACTGCTATGAGAATATCTGCTTCTTCCGATCGATTACATACTACAAAATAAATGATAACTAAATTAAATTTAATTATCTAAACTCGCAAAAAGATGCTGTGTTAGACAAGTGTGTTTCTGCTTTAACAACGGCGATATAAGTGAAGCTAACAAAACTTACTCTAAAGAAAATGTAAGAGTAACAAAATGAAAAAAATGTCAACATTTAATCAATTTTTCAAAAATGTTCCTGTCAAAACAATGATTTGAGAATAAGTATATACCAATAGTACAGAACATGGTATAAAAATGTCTATTTCAACTTTGAAAGCTACGTAAAATGTATCTGAAAGTTGCAGTACTTGATAAAGAAAGTCCATGACGTTTTAAACAAACATTTTCTTTTTCATATTTAACTTCCCTCTGACGTATTTGGTAAAAATGTTAGCTATCGAATTCTCATGAGATGTTAAGTCTAACAAATCTAAATGTTTGAGTTGTAATGACAGGTTTAAAATGAATGATACATAAATCATCAACGAAAAGATAAAGAGTAAATGGACATGCGACAAAGACTCCACAAATACATGGTCAAATGGTAAAACCAATTAAAGGAACAATGATTTTGTTGTTGTTCTTAACATCGATGTCACCATGAGGCCACCAACAATCATAGTAAGCTCAACACGGTCAAGAGCCCCGGTTTGGGAAAAAATATTGCTAAATGTCTAGCAACACTTCATCCGTGTGCCCATGGATGCGATACCATCAACACGCATAATACTGGCGGTGTCCAAGCTTTTAATCGCTGTCATCAGTTGCCCAATGTAAAGACTAACAGTAGCCGTATTAAGAAATGTTCTGTAGAACATAATCACAAAAATCCTTGCGATATGAATATAACGCAAACTTACCATCACATGAATCATCTACATGTTCGTTAAGAATAGCATTTCGAAGATCGTTGTTGTTGTATGGAAATACTCTGTCGGCTCTGGATGTTAATTGTCGCAGAAAGTAATAAGACACATCTTTACCAATAGCAACAGCAAAAGTCGATATCGTAGATGACGGTTCAGAATAAAAATTAATAAAACTAGGATCAGATGGAAGACCATCAGACAAGATAACAAGTATCTTCTTAGAATCGGCGATATGTTGACGTTCAATTTTTAAAATTTCAAGAACTTCTCGCAGGGCGGGATATAAATTTGAAGATCCGCCTCTGTGTTTAATTTTTGCCAGTTTTGAATTTAAATCATTGGTTGTTCTTAAGTCTCCAGAATACGCTTCCACCACAGCAACCTTTGCAAAATAAACAAAACATGGGATTGAAATTCCAGCCTTCTGTTACTAATTTTATCATATCTTTTTGAATGTTGAAAAAAGTATCACTTAATGATCTGGAGCTGTCGATCAGAAATACTACGTCTGAAGGATAAGGTTGGCACAGCTCTTAAATTAGTAAAAAAAATCACAATAAATGCTAAAAAAGAAGTAAGTTCAATGTGAGTTTTGCCGAACTAGTCTCTTCACCGAGTTATAAACACATTGAGTATATTTACCTGAGCGTAATATTTCATGTCAATGTATACAGATGAATATTAGGTAATGATGATGACTCTAAAAACCCGAACTCTAAGAAAGACATGAATATAATTAAATCAAATTAGAACAATGTTACGACAAAAGGAAATAGCTTCTTAATTCAATACAATCTGATCGGGAAATTTCAAAGGGAAGATCTGGATAAGCTCTACATTTTTACACCATCTTAATTTGTTTTAATATTTACAGCATAATTTGTTTTAATATTTACAGCATTAAATGCATACAGGTTCATACATACTTAAATAAATTTTTTCTAATTTTTGACGTCCTTTTCTGTGTTTTCTGTGATAATTTTATCCATAGGTATACAACTGAAACTCTAAGGTTAAATGTATTTGATATAGAATAATTTAAGGCAAATATGAAAGTAAGCATCAAGCATGATAACATCAAAATAATTTGATCACAGCTGAGTCGTTAAATTTTCACAAAAATGAAAATAACAGATACTTGGTATAAATATGATATATCTATTTTTTAAATAAAAATCAATTCCACTTTTTTCTACAGTTATGTGGGTGTAAAAATCGGTAATAGCACTAAATTCTATTGTATAAACTATCTACATTCTTAATAAGTCTAAAAGAATTGCCTCCTCTGTGCAAAATCTTTTCTAACACAATTTGAAAACATAAGAGTTCAAGCACTCTTTAAAAATATTTGCTGTATGGTGATAAATTTTATGGCAATATGAAATGTAAAATATGAAATGCATATTATTTATTCATCTACATGTTCAGCACAAAACAATCTATACCCTTAGTCAAAGACCAAGCTTTCAGCTGATTTCGTCTTGTGCAGAATGCGTAGGTCAAATGCTTTGAAACAAGCTTATACATGTAGTTTTAGATTGGCTTAAGAAATGTTTCATAAATTTTAGAACATGGAATGAAATAAATAAAATTGACACATTGGGTCCCATTTTAAATTCGAGTATATTTTACACACTTATTTCACAGTGAGTTCCTCTGAATTTCTCAGCACATTTACATGTATATTTATTAAAACCATTTATACATGTTCCACCGTTGTAACAAGTTATCCCCAGAAAGTCGCCAATGTCTAAAAATACAAAAGCAAGGCTACCATTTTTGAAAGGAGTAGATATTACACAGTTACTTCGGTATTTTGTTGATTATAACCACTGGGCCGATACCACTGCCGGTGGACTGTTTGTCTCCGAGGGTATTCAACAACCCAGTATCCAGTATATCGGTGGTGGCTCGAAAACCTTACAATACGTAAATATAAGAAAACCTAAGGAGTATTTCCTTCCTGCATAGCTCTGTCCATAGCTGATTTTGGTTTTCCATTTTAGATACTATTTGCAGTTTGACACTCTGTCAGCTTTTACACATGTTTTGTTTACTGGATTTCCAAATGGTATGATTTGATCTGCACTAAAGAGACATAAGGTGTCGAAATGCGCATATGCAGAAAATAAATTAACAGTAACTTCGGTATTTTGTTATTTTATTGTTGTTCATCATCTGTGGCAAACAAAAATTTACTACTCAAGCGAATAAATAAAGATTTCATAAGACTTAAACATGTTTAAATCAGTAACTTCGGTATTTTGTTTTTCAATAAAAAAAGTAGTTTAAGATTTATTATTTTGCATTGAGTAGGCACACATCATAAAATATTATTCTGACAGAATACCTGTTATCTGATTAGTAACCACTATGACATACCTGCTATCAATGGGTGTACAAACATGTTATGGTTTATTGTGTTCTTTAAAAGTCAGCGAAACAGAGTGCAAAATAGTCCTTCGTTTAAATTTTATTATGCCATATTTTGTACATAATTATAATAAAAATAATTTTTGAGATATTGAAGATGGTTTATATTATTTATACAACTGATAACTAGCAGTTCATGGGAAAAAAGGTGGAAAAAGCTCTAAGTGCCAATGTTATAACTAACAAATATTATCGAAAAATATTGAATCGTAAATAATGTATTAAAAAGCAAAACTGTTTCATTTTTTTTATCATTTTTTGCGCAAAAACCAATCCTGAGATATGATTAAAATTTGCAAATGTTACGCTGGCCATATATTGACATTTTGTATCGATTTAAAGAATTATGGGGTTTTAGATATTGTGTCTTTTTTCAATTCCGAATACTTCAATACAATACATTATCCATTTATTTAATAAATTTAATAATTTATTCACTTTTTTACATTTTTGAGGGCCATTTAGGGCTTCTTATATGGTGTGAGGTCCCTCACTTTGTTGAAGATCGTACGGTGACCCCTAGATGCTTTGTTTTGGGTCGTTTTAACCTGGATAAGGGATGTTGTCTCCTTGACATTTACCCCACTTCCTTTCTTTTTCACATTAATATATACATTTCCTTTACTTTTTTGTATAACTGTAAAACTGGACGAATAATAAATTCCTACACTTTCATTTAAGAATGCAAGACTTCATATGAAGAAAAATATGCGTTAACATGCTTACCAATGTCACAATTATGACCTGTATAGCCTTCCGTACATAAACAGCTATATTTAGCCCCTCCTCGTACACTACAGATTGCTCCATTTTTACAAGGTTTAGGATCTCGTTCACAAGGATTAGACATAATATCTGATAAAAAGTATCAAAATTTTAGATCAAGATTTTTTTCAAAGATAAATAAACAATAAAGGGATATGGAGTAAATGCACATGAGACAAAGTCTCTACAAATACATGGTAAAAATCAATGGAACAACGCTTTTTGGACTTCCAATGTTTTGGTTTTATCTGCACTGATGAGACATCAGTTGTCGAAATGCGCATATGCAGAAAATAAATTAACAGTAACTTCGGTATTTTGTTATTTTATTGTTGTTCATCATCTGTGGCATACAAACATTTACTACTCAAGCGAATAAATAAAGATTTTATAAGACTTAAACATGTTTAAATCAGTAGGATCAAGAGTCATCATAGAATCCTAAGGATATATCAATTTATTCTAACGAAAATAAGATCTTGATTTGCACTAAAAGTATTTTGGATCCTGTAAAATTTAAATTTGTACTGTAACATATACGTGAGCAGATATGAATAAAAAATGACTACTTTCGTCGAAGTATAGACCCTTTCACGACGACTGCGTTCCTACTATTGTGAGAGAAAAATAAGAACAGTCCCGTCATAGGACAATTGATCAAGACGTCATATATGTTCGTCATATATGTTATGACGTTGTACCAATTTAAAGGCATAACAGCGTATGTCTAAAATTCAGGACTGCGGTCATCGTGAAAGAGTCTATTGGCAATATAAACCATACTACCTTGCCACTCAAGGATGTTACCTGTTATCAGGTGAAGGGCTGATTAAAGACATTGTTTTTTAGAAGTGTTTACGACTGACAAATCTAGTAAGTTACGTAGGTACAACGCAAACAAACCTACTATGAACGGTGGCAATACTAATAATTGTAGAAAAGATAAGAGGAAACATTTACATCGGCCGATATTTGCAATCACAATCAACAATCAACCAGGGAACCGAACAAGTAAAACAATAAAAGACAGAATACAAACATGGACAATGATAGGAACTCGGAATAGTGTTCGTTCTCCTTTTGTTCCGTTTTCTTCTATTTTCACAATATAATTTTGCATCTGCTTGAAGTGCCAATAAATTGCGTTATTGGGTGATTTGATGATTGTTTTTTTCTTTGTGCTTGTTGTTCTTTGAAATTAACTATATATTAAACAACTTCGGTATTTTAGTGTTTTGATATTTATCTCCAGGATTATTCTTACCTTCACAAGCTTTAATTCGTAATTTGTCTTCAATTCCTCCGATTAGACTGTAGTTAGCGACTGGAAATATATAAGATGAATTGGTTGCAATCAATTTCAGAATGTTCATATTCGTACCAGATCCAACACCGACAGCATAAACAATAATACCCATCTGTCTGAGGTCATTTCCGGGTTTTGGTCCTAAATATACTTGTCCGTCAGTAATGAATATTAACATTTTCAAGGAATAATATCGCAATCCATTTCTTCTCTGGAATATATTGTTTTTAGAAAATGTTAAAGGAATTTCAAAGTTTGTTCCACCACCATAATATATCATGTTTGTGACCGCGGACACTACACTGTGTTTTGTTAAGTGGTCTTTAAAATAAAATCAATCTGAGGAAACTATCCCATGATTAAATCCAAATACACTTACTTGCATCTTTATGTTTGATATATCAAAGAAGTTTACAAACTTGGCAACAAAATCCTTTGTAGTAACAAAATTGTCCTTCCCAACGCTTCCGCTTTCATCAATTAAGAATGCTAAGTCAGCAGGTTGATTTCTACACACTGAAAACACAAAATCTAGGGCAATGAACAAAGATTATGTACTCAAAATGGTTAAAAACAACATTTCTAGAGAAAATGAAAGTCAAAATTGTAAAAAAAAATAATGTTGAGTTTTGTACATATTGGCTTCACTCATCTCTGTGTATCTCCCTCTTGCATAGCTCTGTCCTTGGCTGTTTTAGGCCTTTCTATGAAGATCTTATTGGTAATTTGTTCTCTATCAGTCTTTACACATATTTCAGTTTATGGATTTCCAAGATTTTGATTTTATCTGCACTGAAGAGACATAAGTTGTCGAAATGCGCATATACAGAATCGAAATTAAGAGCAACTTCATGCAGACATATTTATTTATGGAAGTATTGTAATGTTTATTTCTGAATTTTATTTGTTGTTTTAAAATATGTTTGTGCAATTTTTATATTTCTTTTCAAATTAAATATGCTTAAACAGAAATTTATTCAACAAAAACATTAAAATACATATATTTGCTATACATCTTCCTGCTGGTTTGAGAGTAATGAATGAATACAGAATTCCAAAAGCATCTAAGAATTAGTATTAAATTCACATCCATTTAGCTCCAATTTAATTATGTATAAGTGTCATTGCGAAGAGGAAGCTTCTTTCACAGGCATTGGGCATTTGCAAACTGGACTTTTGTTAAAAAAAATCAGAATTGTCCACAGTTTTATGTTCGCCTTACAGTAGTACTTTGCATGAACATAATTAGTGAATTTTTTTCTTGGCCAGTTCATGTCTATTAAGACTTTAAAATTTGTTATTTATTGTCCGGATGTCTTGAGAAATGATTAAGTCTTTTTTTTTTAATTTCTGTTTCCAAATGTTATGAGTACTATGTTTCTATACTGATGATGAGAGGTTACTCCTTGAAACACGTGTACAACATAACGAGATTTACCGTTTTTATGCAACTTCGGTATTTTTTGTACTCTAAGCTTTTGTTAAATGTGTTTTGGAAATAAATCAGTGGTTAACTGAATTTGAACCATTTGATGTTTTCTTCTATGTTAAAGAGAAATAATATACCGTTTTTGACTGGTTCGAGGACAACACCTATTTTGTTAGACCAGAGTCGAGGGCAACAGTTTGGTTTGAGGATCTAACAAAACAGCTGTTGTTCAAAGAAACCAGACTATATCTGTTTTGTTATACCTCAAAACTAATTAACTATCACAGTATGCTAGCTGAGAATGTTCTATATATCACTCAACAAAAGAAACGATACACAGTTATTATTGTAAATATTTTTTTTCATGGTTCGCCGTCAAAAGTTTTTATTCTAGTGTATTATTGTATTCAACGAAAAAAAAATGCATTTCTTTATTCCATTTTCAATTTTCAAAACACGTAAGCAATTTGCCATTTCAAAAAGGAGAACAATGTCTCAATTCGATGGCCCGGTCAATCCAAAAGCAGCGCCGTCAGTTGATCGCCGGAAGTTGAGTTTTTTTAACTCATAATTCATTGTTATGTGAAAGGAAGAACAAATTAAAGAGCAATGATTTCTCTTAAGCAATAAGCAAAACATTCTCATCTCATAATTAATTGCTTGGAAGCATGTCCCGTTAGACGTCGCAACGTCATGATCACGCAGTACGTGTTTTATGCTTACGAAAACGCTAGTTGAAAACGGAAAATAGGCCAGGGGAAGTCATTGTTGTCATAGCAATAGATTTCCAATTCAGCAGTTCAAAAAGAAAGACGTCGATATAGTCACTATTTACGTTTGCAATCAGAAATTCCGGGTAATGACCTTGACCGTTACCGGATATGGTTCAGAAATTGGGCATAATATTTATTCGTCGGTTCGAACTGATGTAGACGGTGAAAAGCGTCTTTTACATTAAGGACAGAAGGGAATTGCTCTAATTGCCTTTCACTTTTTGTGTTGTATGAAATGAATGCATTATGAAATGGATTAGCTCCTTTCTTAACAAACAAAGCGTCATGCAGAAAAGCAGGCCACAGCGCTCACATTTGATACAATTCAAATATTATTTCTTATACAAAAAAATGTCATATGAAAATTGAACAGAAAATTTAGTTAATAACCTCAAGCGTAGACTGGCAGATAACATACATTTTTTTCTCTGCGATTGTTTTACCAAATCCGTTGGTTTATTCTCTAATATCCATTCAGCCTTTGAAAGTCAGCTAAAACAGCATTCCATTCCATTCCATCCATTCATTATTAGTAAATTATATAGTTTCCATGATGTTAAACGAATGTGTGGCATTCGACAAATGACCAGAGTTAAAACCTGAATGAATCTATCAACATTTCCAAGACGCATTTTCGAAGAAAGTTCGGGGATAATGTTATACCCTCCGTCTGTCCGTCCGTCAAACTTTTATTGTGACTCAAACTCCTCCTACATTTTTGAATTTAGAGATTAAATTTTGTTAACTTAGGATTCTGAAAGGCGATTCCAATTTTGGTAAATTTTCTTGAAAGTCTCAAAGACCACTTATTTTTTTGGAATTCTATCTAGCAACTGTACTTTAAATGTTTGTGTAGTTAAGGACAAACATTTTTATCAATTGGATTTCAAAAATATTTGATTCCAGTTTTGGTTAATTTCCTGAAAGTCTCAAAGACCACTTATTTTTTGCAATTCTACCTAGCAACCATACTTAGACTGTTTCTTTAATTTAGGACAAATATATTCATGAATTTGATTTCAAAAATATTTGATTCCAATTTTGGTAAATTTCCTGAAAGTCTCAAAGACCACTTATCTTTTGGAATTCTACCTAGCAACCATACTTAAATTGTTTGTGCAGTTTAGGAAAACATTTTCATCAATTGGATTTCAAATATTTGATTCCAATTTTGGTAAATTTCCTGAAAGTCTCAAAGACTACTATTTTTTTTAATTCTACCTAGCAACTGTACTTGAATTGTTAGTGTAGTTTATGGCAAACATTTTCAACATATGGATTTTCAAAATACTGATTCCAATCAATAGGAAGATTTCAAAAATAATTTTAAAAAAAAATAAAGCAAAACACTGTTAACTTTAAAAAAAAAACAGTGCATCGGGTGCTCCTGAAGGGTAATCAGTTATCATCTTATTTTGTTTTAATCATTAACCATATTTAAAAGTTCAATGGCTTTCCTTCTTCACATCCAGTGTTCACAATACACAATGAAACCACCACTTCAACTATCATATTCATGATAAGGTATTTTCAAAAACGTCTACGAAATATTCAATGCTTCAAGGTAAATTATCGACAAAATTCAGAATTGTCATTATCTTGCGCGCAAACAAGGAATTTTTAGTTTAGATAAATATCAAATACCGAAGAAAACTATGAATTTAGTATCTGCATATGTCCATGACGACAATTTTAGTCTCTTCAGTGCAGAATTAAATAAAGAAACACAAGCTCAACAAAACACTTCAACATGCAAAGAAGCTTAGACATTTGAATGAATTATTGATTTCCATACAGCAATAAGGCCAAAAAATGTCATAAATATTTCAATTGTTTTATACTCTTTACTACTTTCCCACATGATAAATTAAAGTTTTAACTTGGGTTTTAATGTATTAGTGTTTCGGTACCAAATAAAAGTGACAACAAAGATCCGAATCGGTCAAAGGAAGAGACCAGTAAGGAAAATCCATATAACATTCGACTGAATCCGGGGAACACAATCCGACACAGTACATTTTTGGCAAGCCGTCATATTCCCGACTTGGAACGGGCATTTTATTAATAAAATGGTGGGTTAAACCAGGTTTATTGATGCATCAACCTCCCGCTTATATGACGACTAACTATAGCTTCTGTGTGCCCAGATTGTGTTAAATGTCAAAGCCATAATATTGTCAGGGCGCACTACACTAAGGAATGAAAAGGGATATTGTTATTTGGTGCTAGGTAAAGATAAGACATATTGTGTTCAACAGAATGTATTAAGGTGAGAATATTATCGCAATTTTGTGACTCTTGATTGGTATCTTGTGAAATTTGGAGGATCACTTTTCCAACAGACAATAGTGATACCTATTGGGACTCTTGAGCGCCACTTCTATCTTATGCATTCCTTGATTCGCTTATTCGCGTGAAGTTAGGTTGATATAAGGGTAAGTCCAGAAAAGACGAACAGGTAGTCGACTTTTTAAATTTCAGTTTCTACCGTTTTCTATGATTGAACAATTCTCAGTTCAAGGATTACCTTCATCCGAAATAATTAAAATTCCGAAGTTCACCATGCTTATTGCCATTTCGATAACCTATGTCTTCTCAGTGCAGGTGAAATCCAAACATTTGGAAAACCATTAATCGAAATATATTTAAAGTTGATAGAGATCAAATGACCAAATAGGATCTAACTAGAAAAACCAAACTCAGCTAAAGAAATAATTATACATAACAATGTTTGATAGAAAAGAAATCGTATGAACGGAACAGAGATTGGATTTGTTCCTCATATTTACGACCAGTAAAACTAAAAGCATTACTTATTATATGATTAAACACTGTATTTAATAAATAATCTATGTAGCGTACTCACAAAGTTTGTGAGTTACCTGTTGGAGTTAAGAAATACATAATTTCCTAAAAACTAGGGTTTAATTCTTACAATTCCAAATAAGTTAAAAGAAATTATGTTAGGTCGGATCAAACGACGCCTTTATTTGCTGTACTACATTTTCGCAGATCGTATTAATGAGTAAACGGAAATATTGGAGAATATTCCTTTTGTTATTCATGACGTTGACTAGTGAAAATGAAAGTTAAAATAACATTATGAATTATGTTCGGATCAATTGAATTAAAGGTACAGCCGACTTATGAAATTAATAAAGGAGAAAAAGACGTGACTCAAATAACAAAAAGACTAAGTTATGTGAATTTATTTTCTGCATATGCGCATTTCGACAATTTATGTCTCTTCAGCGCAGATCAAATCAAAACATTTTGAAAAATATCTACATTTGAAAACAAGAGAGAAAATGTGCATTTTCTTGTATAAAAAAAATAACAAGGCATAATAATATTTAAGATAAAGAATCATGTGAGCTTTTTTTATACTCACAAGAATAAAGGAGTTAGCCATCTTTCATTCACTCTCTTTTAGTATGTATATGTAATTGAATGTAATTGGAATAGTAATTGAAATAACACACCTTTTTTGTAAGTTATTCATTAAATTATAATTACATGTAATTCATTTTTTTTTGTCAATCAAACATTACTTTAAATTACATCAAAATTTGTAATTATTTACAGCCAATTACAAGTACATATTATAACTAGAGTAATGACTGTCGGAAACTAGAGTGATCCCCGCACCCCCTGTTTAATTTGACACAGAAAACAGCTATTGACCCTGGGTATAATTTTTCTTAACATTTTTGAAATTAAACTATTGACAGTCACTATTTTTACCATAAGGAATTAAAGAATATATGGTTGTTAGGCAGAATTCCAAAAAATAAGAAGTCTTTGAGACTTTCAGGAATTTTACCAAACTTGGAATCAGATATTTTGGAAATCAAATTGGTGAAATGTTTCTTCTAATTCTAACAAATTTTTTAACTATGATTTCAATGTAAAATTCCAAAAATTAGTGGTCTTTGACAATTTCAGAAAATTTGCCAAATTTGGAATCAATTATTTTTGAAATCCAATTGGTGAAAATGATTGACCTTATCAAAATTAATGGCAAAGGTATGGTTGCTAGGAAGAATTCCAAAAAATAAGTGGTCTTTGAGACTTTCAGGTAATTTACCAAAATTGGAATCAAGAATTTTTGAAATCCAATTGATAAAAATGATTGTCCTAATTGAAATTGATCCTAAAAATATAGTTGATAGGTAGAATTTCAAAAAATAAGTGGTCTTTGAGACTTTCAGGAAATTTACCAAATTTTGAATCAACTAATTTTGGAAATCCAATTGGTGAAAATGATTGCCCTAATCAAAACATATCCTAGGATTTGCGACGGACGGATGGACAGACGGATGGACGGACGAGGCCAGCGACAATATCCCCGAACTTTCAATCGAAAGTGTGGGGATAATTACCCCATCCCTAATCTGAGTTATCATGGGAAGACTTTTGAATACAATGAAGTTCACTGAATCTTCAATATACACGTAGTAAAATCTTGTAACGCTCAACTGGTTTTAATGTTATTACTAGTGTTTAATGAAAAAGTATACCAAAATCACGAAAACTGAAAACTATTATAGAAAGTGCACAATTTAAGTCTATTTTTTTCATATGAATAATGTAACATCTATGCTAATGCGCTTGCAGTAATTACAAATGTGAATCCGATGCAAATTAAATCCTTCTTATCAGGGAGTGGGCGAGTAATTTTTTTAATATTTGTATAAACAACCCTTATATTCCTGTTTTGAACATTAAGGGGGTTCGCTACTCCATTTGAAAATAAATAGGATTTCAAATAAACATTATTTTTAGTTAGAAAATTAAAAGTGGAGTAATTTAAGAGAAAAAATTGATAGTTTGATGATCTCGTTTTTGAGATTTAAGTGATTGAAAATTTGACGGGAAACTGAACTCCTCTGATTTTTCATAGGATTAACATTAACAAGGTTTGACTATGAATGAATGTGACGGAATAAATAGAATTCAATGAATTTCTTACAGAATGTTCACAAAGATGTATAAAATGAAATTATGGGAAAGAATAAGGGGGTCAATGGGCAAAAAATTATAATGCTTTTAAATGGATAAAACCCGAGGATTCCAAAAATCTGACAGAAATCCCAAAATGTGAGGAGCAAACCTCCTTAAATGCGCATTTCAGTGTTTAGTGTGTATCAACTAAAATACATTATGGCTACTCGGCAATTAAATGACTATAGTTAAATTGTTTGGGTAAAAAGACACTGTTGATCTGCGCAGTTCAATCGCACATTAGAAAATTAAAGTCGAATACGCGTTAGTTTTGATTTTTATGCCGGAACAGTAATTTGACGGCTTTTCTTTTATGACGTCACAATTGAATGATAGATGTGAAACGTTATTTTTCGTTTACTTTGTCGGAAATGAAGTCCCTTTTCCCGTAAATAGTGTTTAATCGTGAAACTTTGTAAAATATTTCTGTAAAAAGGATGATGATATATACATTTTTATTGCAACCTATAAATTACATCATAAACTATCTGGTCGCGTAAATAGATCTTATTCTCATGTATAAATTCTTTCTGTTAAGCTAAAAATTGCCTTTCCATATTTTCCCCGTGCCACCTATGTAAATTTAGGTTAACATATGGCTAAAAATGAGTAATGTTTGATCGCAATTCTAGAAAAAGCAAGCATGATGACTCATACTTTCTATTACAGATTTCCGGTGAGGGTTGGTTCTTCAATTGTGCCACCTTACAACAAAATCTCATGGATATGGATATAACTGTCGATCTATCTGAAGTACAGTATCAGTGGAACACATGCTGTTGGAAACCAAATCTCTGTTATTTCTAATTGGGCGTATTTTGTTTTACCATTTCTGAAATTTTTTTTTCAAAAATAATATCAACTACCCAAAAATATTCAAAGGTTCAAGGTTACGGGGTAGAAATCAAAAATAAATCACAAGTTTTAGAGAGTTTTCAGGAATTTACCGATATTGTTATTTTGATGTTTTCAAGTTCATGTGAATTCCAGAATTCCATATAGATTAGAGAGCACACTAATTGACAGGTGGAAATTAAATCATCACGTGCTGGTGGACAAGTAGGCATGTATCCTGTCACCCCTTTAGGTTAGTTAAAATGTTAAAACTTGAGAATGTCCATGAGGACGATTTTATTTGTTAAATTAAGTATAAATAGCCGAGAATCGTTCAGTCGGGTTCGGGTTTGGTCGAGGATTACCATTCATTCTCAACGAGAGAAAGTAAGTATAAAGGTTGATAGGTAAACTCTGAATGGGACTTGATCTTCGAAAGTCTGATGTTGTTGACTTGTCACAGTCTCTCACACTAGTGAAAACAGCAAAGAAATTGATACAAGACCAGGACATATAATCATTTTGATTAAAGATATAATAGGCAGAGATTCATATAGATATTCATCTAGGGATACAAAGATACAGGGTATAGAGTGTGAATATCCAAGACAAAGATCTTTAAAGTTTAGTTATAAAAGTAGTCCAATCGTGTTGTATAGGGTAGAAATAAGTTGTGGTAACAGGTTGATGAAGATTTATTGGTCGTGAATTCATTTTCTTTCTTACGGTGAAAAACGGCCAAAAATCAATATGAAACAGTGTTTTTTTTTTACACCATATGTCTTTTTTCTTGTCAGATACTCGGTTAGAACTAACTACAGAAATACCATAATTTTTTTTCTCACATGGTCAATTTCAAATCATTTAAGAAACAGTGCATTTTTATATATATTTTAAATAAATGTCACAAAAGAGGTTTACAAGTAATTGTGTCAAGCTGTTGTGAAAAAACGTCTAAGAACGTGTCGATTTGATCCGCAAATATTGTTCCGTTCACACCAATATGAAATGATGTAGAGGCAATTTGAGACATTATACGAAATGAGTTACTATCTAAGTACAATCCTACTGTGTATATTTCGACTTCCTGTTTCTTAAGTTCTCGCAATATTATTTTGCTTTCTTCATCTGCCTCGATCTGAAATCCCGACAAAATAAACAAAATTTTTCTTGCAGAACTCCGTGCTCCATTTGTAGAATCATAAAGAATATTTTGACCATTTTGTAATGCCAATGTTAAATTTGACAATGCTGCATTGCTGTGCTCAAAATATGCTATATCTTTTCTAAGCGTATTAATTTTATGCTGGGAATATTTATTGAATGCAAATCGAATGGATGCCTCTGTGTCATAGGTAACCATTGCAAGCCGTATATTACCAGTTCCAAAATTGATGCTGTCTATGACTTTGTTAAGGAGTGTGGGAACTGCAGTCGATAGTGAATTTTCATCTGTTCCTGCTTGATCCACTAATATGACAATATCTGATTCTTCCGAGCGCTGACATACTGCAATATAAAAGGAACATTATTAGAACACAATAACATCTAATTTATGACTTAGTAAAATACAATGAAAACAAATTCAGATCGAGTGTTCGTAATTTGACAAGGACACTTAATATCAATATCAATGGCATCATAAGAAAATGTAGTTTTTTTCTTTGCTTTGTCAAAACTTGGATTTGACTGTTGAAAATTTGTTGTATGCCTGCATCCACCTTTGAGGACCCCCAATATAAGTTGACCTAGGAAACCAAATGCCAACATCATCCGAGTAAACGTCTAGTGTATAGACAGTGTCAGGAGCAATGTTCTCTCTGCTTTGCTCTAGTCATCAACTGCAACATGCTCTTGCAAAGCCGTCTATAGGAGGCTATTCCGTTAACAAACTCGCTTTTTATACTTAACAACATAAAAGATTATAAAACATTAACTACTAGTATTGGAAAAATAACTGTGGTACTTAGTTTTTGTCAAAGAAGATTTGTCTCTTCCCATTTGTCAAAGAAGATTTGTCTCTCTTCCCATCTCCTGTTTTTTGTTTTTTTTTTTTTGGACAATGAGTTCTTCGTTTTTACTTCTTTTTGATTACGGCTTTCCAGATGATTTGATTCTATGCTGATTCTATGCTGCTGATGAAAGTTTACTACTTGAAACACGTTTGCAGCTTAACGACATTAACTAATTTAATAGCATCTTGGGTATTTTTTGTATTTCACTTTCTTTTTCTCATTTTTTGTTTGTTTGTTTGTTAATTAGGCGATAGGAATGCAGCCTAAACTCTTACATTTCGAAGCCACTTTCCTTTAAGATATCCGAGTCTCCCTTTGAACAGATTGTGCAAATGGAATGATACACCGAACAGAACATTGAGGATAGAATAGGGCCTGTAAGTCTCGTACAATATTGGAACTTCCGGGATCAAAAATTGTACCGGGAAGTTACATTTTAAACAGAGATATCTGACGTTTCAAACAAAAATGTTAACGTCATAATCTTCAGACGTCATGTTTTAGCGGGAAACGTTTTCGAATTGCCTGTTTATCGTGGTTTCTCGTTAGTCACATGACGAGACTTACAGACCCTATTACTACACGGCCTGCATACCTCGTTTAATTTCTGATATATCAATAGTACAAGAAGTCTCATTTCTACGAAGAAATTTTACAAAAATATGGAACGTTAGGTTCAAAACTGAGGAATATCTCTCTTGCATAATTCTTATGGCTGCTTTTGACCTTTCCGTTTAAATGCTAATGATAAATTTGTTCTCCATTAGCTGTTAAATATATCTAGTTTCATGGTTTTTCAAATGTTTTGATTAAATCTGCACTAAAGAGGCACAAGTTGTATAAAGGGTAATATGCAGAAAAACATTTAGGGACCGACCATTTAACCTGAAAGGAGGGGGGGGGGTGTGGTTTTTTTCTAAAAAAATATTTTGGATCTGATTTTATGTGAAAAAAATATTTTGGCTGCCAAAATGATAAAAAAAAAATTCTGAAGGAGGCTTTCTGCCTAGAAAAATAATGTTAATTTTGAAAAAAAATATTTTGTTGGTACACGTGCAAAAAATAAATAATTTATTTCNCCCCGCCCCCCCCCCCTTTTCAGATTAAATGGTCGGTCCCTTACAGGTGTTTGTTATCAATCCCGAAATATTGCTATCCATTTTTATTGTTGTCACATTTCTCAGTTTGAATGCGACTTCATATGAAGCAGGACAAAAAAATCAGAAGCAATATATAAACGTAAAAAAAATAATAACCGTTGCATGAATCATGTATGAGTTCCGAAAGTATAGAATTCCGAAGATCGTTGTTGCTATACGGAAAGAGTCGATCTTCTTTTGATGTTAAGTGTCTCAGATAGTAATGAGAAACATCTTCTCCAATGGCAACGGCAAAAGTTGTTATCGTAGATAATTGGCCTGGATAATAATACATTACACCGGGGTCGGACAGAAGGCCATCAGACAAGATCACAAGTATCTTCCTACAATTGGTGACGATTGGTCGTTCAACGCTTAAAATTTCAAGAGCTTTTTGCAGACCTTGGTGTAAATTTGAAGTTCCGTCTAACTGTTGTATGCTTGCAAGCTTTGAGTTTAAATCACTTGCGTTTGAAATATCTCCCAACGATGCCTCCACTTTTGATGCTTTCGCAAACGAAACAATGGCGATTTGAAAATGAAGGGGAGAAAACTCCCAGCTTCTGTGACTGATTTTATGACATCCTTTTGAATGTTGAAAAAAGTACCAGTTGATGATCTGGAGCTGTCCATCAGAAATACAACATCAGAAGGGAAAGGTTTGCACAAGTCTGTAAATAAAATAAATCTATATTAGAAGGTTTATTTCGTGTGCGATGTCCTCTCATTTTCCGTTTAATTTTTGATTCTTTGAATAAAAGATTCTGGAGAAAATAAGCAATTATTTAATTGATATAATTGTAAAAAGAATCAGTTGAAAGTTTAACATTGCAATTTCAGTATTTTTTTTATTACAGTTTACAACAGAAATGAAAGGAAATTTGCCAAAAATGTTTTATGGTACAGATGTAATATATATTTTTGATGATTATTATTTCTGATTTTTTTAAGTGGAATGATCGATAAAATGTTTTAAATATATTCATTTGTGTTGATTGGTGAAGTGATTGAGAAAATTGAAGTGATTAAATACAGGACTTTCGAGATAGCAGCTCTTTTGTGTTTTATGGCGTAAACAGGAGGGAAAACTGGTACCAGACTGCATTCCTGTCGTATTCACGCATTCCACCATTATGGGTATTACCCTCCATCCGGGCGTTTTTAGTATAAAAAACAGAGTCGTATCAGTTAGCTCGAAAGTTCCGTATTTTGAGGTGGTTTGAGACCAACTTTTTTTTCTTGATCAAGTACAAATACATACCTATTTCGCAGTGTGTTCCTGTGAATTTCTCACGACAGCTACATGTATAACTATTTACACCGTCTATACATGTACCACCGTTGTAACAAATAATCCCTTCACAATCGTCTATATCTGCAAAATATACGTAGAATTATACTACGTGTATAACTAAACCGATATTTCGATTATCGCAAAATATTCAACTAATCATCGAATAACGCGGTAATTCAAGAATGCGCGCATCGTTTTTCCTATCATGAGTTGAATATTTTAGATAATTAGAATTAGGATTAGATATTGTGTTTATTATATAGATCTTGTAACATATTCAATGGTTTGATTAAAGATTCATTTTATGAACTACGTTGTCCATGTAAATCGGCTGAGACGTTTACTTAACAACAACGCTGGCAACGTGACTTCAAAGAGTGAAATTATGGAAAATAATCTCTCAGTTAATTATCACTTTTTTACTGAGAAATTTCAATCCTTCACCGCCATCTATATTATAATGTAGAATAATTCTACTATAAAAATGTTAATTTACTTTTTATAATTACGTATCATATTTCTGAACTTTCTAGAAAATATTAATTCGTAAACAACGTATTTTTACACTTTTAAACTTTTTAAAATTATAGCTCGGGTAAATTTGTTAACAACAAAATGAATATATATTTCTGGACATGTAAAGAGCAATCTGCGATGATATAACATATCTCATTTCAATATTTTCAAAGCTTTATTATTTTTCCCTAATATTAGAAACTAATGATCGAGAGTTCAGTTTTTCAAATTATTTATTATAACTTTTGTTAAATCTATGAAAATACTGTCTTACCGACGTCACAATTATGACCTGTATAGCCCTCCACACATAAACAGCTGTATTTAGCCCCTCCTCGAACACTACAGATTGCCCCATTTTTACAGGGTTGTGGTTGTCGGTCACAAGGGTTCGACAAAATATCTAGTAACAAAATAATATTATATTATATTTTAAATCTTATATCAACTTTTAATTGTATCTAAAAATGGCAATCTGATAATTGAACACATGGCTTCTTTGTTTTGTTGGATTGTTTGTTAGCTTTTGCTGTTCTTTGTAACTTTTTGGTTTTTGTTTGTTTTTGTTTTTTGTTTTTTGGGGTTTTTTGTTTGTTTGTTTGTTTTTTTTTCTTTTGTTTTTTTGTTTTTTGTTTTTTTTTGTTTTTGTTTTTTTTTAATTCGTTATTTGGTTTTGTTTTTGTATATTAAAGCTTTTACAATCCAACACAACACTTTATGTTGACTTTATGCTTAATTACTTATATGGTATTGTATGTACAGGAAAATTGATTGAAGTGCATCATCAAATGAATACCGAAGCAAAAAAAAAAGAATGAGTGGGAAGTTATAAAATTCAAAAATCATGGCTCTTCATATTTATCACAGATTGAAATCCTGCATTACAAAGACAAATAAACAAGACCGCAACAAACAAAAACACTAGCATTGGGAATTCCTACAAAAATTGGATGTTGCTCTTAAAAGGAACGCATGATTTTCTGCAGGCATTCTACCCAGCACACTGCAAATGTAGTTAACAGTAAACCATTTTCCTAAATTATAAAAAAAAAACACCATGATCAAAATGAGCTCTACCTCACATGGATGTCCAGCAATGAATTCCGCTCAAACTGGTGCTACTTGACATTACTATAAGATATAAGAAAAGCTCATTGTTGAAGGCGTTATAGTGACTTCAGGATGAAAATGAAGAACAACAATAAAAGCGTTGTTCCATTGCTTGGTTTTACAGTAACAATGCATTTGTTTAAAGTTTTGTAATTTTAAGTGTAATTTGAAATTAAATATTATTACCTTTAATTGATTGATAACATAACCTAAGTTATTGTCAGAATCTTTTACTAAAATTAGTTCCTGGGTGCTTAAATATATTTACTCATTTTAATACTGGCTGGTCCCTTATGTCAAATATTTTACCTGGGTGACTTTTTTAACACAGCTATCGCATGGGTAAAAATTCTTGACATCAATGGCAAACTTATGGTTAAATCAGTATATGAATATTAAAGTTTGAAACAATTATTACTTACTAGAGACCGTTTTGAACTTACCTTGAGGTATGAGCAAGGCCTCATGGTGACTTCAAGATGAAGAACAACAATAAAAGCGTTGTTCCTTTGCTTGTTTTTTACCATGTATTTGTAGAGACTTTGTCTCATGTGCATTTACTCCATATCCTTTTATTCACCATTTACTTACGAATATATATATATACATTTCTTACCCTCACAAGCTTTTGTTCGTAGTGTGCTTTCGACACCGCTGATGAGGTCATAGTTAGCGACTTCGAATATGTACGATGTATTTGTTGCAATTAATTGTAACGTGTCTGTTACAGTCCCAGAACCAACACCGACAGCATAGACAAGTATGCCCATGTCTCTGAGGTCATTTCCGGGTTGTGGTCCTAAATATGCTTGTCCATCAGTTATGAACACTAACATTTTCAAGGAATAATCCCGCATTCCGTTTGTCGTCTGGAATATATTTGTTTTGGCAAATGTTAAGGGAATTTCAAAGTTTGTTCCACCACTAGAATATGCCATATTAGTAACCGCGGATACTACGCTCTGTTTCGTTGAGTATTTGTTGAAATAAAATCCATCCGAAGTGTCTACGCCACTCGCAAACGCAAATGCACTTATTTGCATTTGTGTGTCGGATATATCAAAAAAGTTTACGAACTGGACAACAAAATCTTTCGTTTTATCAAAGTCTTCCTTCGCAACACTTCCGCTTTCATCAATCAGGAAAGCCAAATCTGCTGGTTGATTCTTGCAAACTGAAAAGAAGAATTATAAAAATAGTAAACGAATATCGCGTTAAAGTGAAAGAAGCTTTTTTGAGAAAAAAATAGAAAAATAAGCAGATATGTCGACCGAATCGAGTTGCGGCAACAAATTATTATTGTTGATTATAATCCCGTACTTTCGAAGAACGTTCGGGGATATTTTTATACCCTCCATCTGTCTGTCGTCCGTCTGTCCGTCTCTCCGTTACATTTTCTTTTGACTCAAACTCCACATACATTTTTGGATTGAGGGATTTAATTTTGTTGCAGAATTGTTGCATTTAGTGTGTAGACGTACAATAAGCCTTCGGATTTTTATCTTGTATCTTGGTGCAAACAAGAGGCCCAAAGATGCTGATTTTGACAAAGGCCCAGAGATATTGATATTGACACATTTGGCATGTGACGCAAATTCCCCCTACATTTTTGGATTTAGGGATTAAATCGTTATGCAGAATTGTTACATGTAGTCTATAAATTTGATAAATTTCATGAAAATGTCAAAGAAACACATTTTTTTTTAAACTTGAGCGTATAAACTTATATTTTCGCATGTGTTTGGTAGAAACCGAAATTTTAAACAATTATTCTAAATAGAATTCTAAAATGCGATTCTAAGTTAGCACAATTTTCAAAAAGTCTCAAAGACCACTTATTTTTGGGAATTCTACCTAGCAACCATACTAAAATAATTTCTTTAGTTTGAGACAAAAGATTTAATTCATTTGATTTCAAAAATATTTGATTTCAAATTTGGTAAAATTCTTAAAGGCTCAAAGACCACTTATTTCTTTTAAATTCTACCTTTCAACCATACTTGAATAATTTGTTTCGTTTAGGACAAACATTCTCATAAATTGTATTTCAAAAATATTTGATATCAATTTTGTTAAAGTTCCTTAAAGTCTCAAAGACCACTTATTTTTTTTTTTTTTTTGAATACTAAATAGCAACAATGATTAAATAGTTTGTAGTTTCAGGACAAACATTTTTTTTTCAATTGGATTTTAAAAATATTTGATTCCAATCTTGAATAATTTCCTGAAAGTCTCAAAGACCATTTTTTTTTAATTCTACCCAACAACCTCACTTTCAGAATTTGTTGATATTAGATTAAACATTTTCACACATACACATGTAGAACTTCAAAAATATTTGATTTCAGTTTTGGCATATTTCCTGAAAGTCTCAAAGCCCACTTATTTTTTTTTTTTTGAATTCTACATTGAAACCAAAGTTTGAGCATTTGTTTCAATTAGAACAAACATTTTCACCAATTTTATTTTCAAAATATTTGATTCCAAGTTTGGTAAATTTCCTGAAAGTCTCAAAGACCACTTATTTATATATATATCCTTGAATTATAAATGGAAAAATAACGACAATCAATAGTTTGATTTAAAAAAATGTTGAGAAAAAGTATATACAGGGTGTATAATAACTGCTTTCTGTGTCAAACAGGGAGTGCGGGATAGCCGTCGTTTCCAACAACCTCTAGTTTTTATTGTTCCTAATGTCAACTTGTCAAGTCGGTATCATTGTATGTCTGTATTGTGGTTAGAGAACTTTTTATCACTCATATACGAAAACCGTTAAACGATACAGATATATGTTGAAGTATAATAAAAAAAGGCTTGTAACGTCATAACAGATCTTCGTTTTGTTAAGAGACGGTATTCTCACCCCTCTCCGAAATTGAAAGTCTCCGTTACAAAGTTTATAAGTCATAGCTACATGGTAACTCCATCGTTATTCTAATTATACCATGCTCAAGGGTTGTCGGTGACCTTAGTCGATAATTTTTGAGCGCTCTTAGCTTAAATTCTTCAAGATGACTTATTATGTAATAGCATATTTTTTTTGTTGACACAAGACACAACTTCTTTATCATTGTTTATATTGGTCCGAATAGTTTCGACGACTCTTTGTTTTAGTTATTGTTCTCTGAAAATTTTAATTTTTCGGCAATACTAACTTCGTGCTCTCTTAAGAATGGAACCATTGAACTTTGCAAGACTTGACCTCTGGAATAGTCTCAAGGTTAAATTTGGACCTTTACCTTTGACCTGGAATACTTTTAAGAAACTGTAACATACAGTTGTTCAAATGTTTAATTAGAAAAATATTCAATAACGGCAGTAGAATACCGAAGGAACAAAGGAGTGAAAGTCACAAAAATCGAAGTCCAAAGACAGGGCAAAAACTAGAACACAGAAAACAATGACGGAAGACAGACACAAAGCACAAAAACAGAAATCACAACATTCAGAACAAAGGCACCCACAGTGTTAACTCCAGTGAAACTGAGAGTTACATCAGGTGCTCCGGAAGGGTAGCATGTCCTGCTCTGTTTACAGCACCCGTCACACTGTGAGTAATTCAATTCGGGAAAATGTCAAAGTCGGTAGTCAATTCCGGGAAGACGTGAATCTAGCTGAAAATGTCCACTTTCATTTGGGATACTGACACGTCATATCTTTCAATGATGCTATGGTGACAGCCACAGAATATCTTGAGGGATGAAAGTAACAAAGGTTGAACAAATCCCTGACTATGCAGCTTTTGGGACAGTGTTTTTGCTCTGTTCAAAAAATCACTGTACAAACTACATGCTCGACAGTAACGAATAAACTGTGAAATGTACACTCCATAGGCTTGAGAGGTAGGTATATTGCTGCTAAGAAAGGGAAAGTTCACAATGGGGAAGTTGAAATCATCACGCTTATCATATAGCTTAGATTTAAAACGTCCATCTTCGTCAATATACAATAGAAGATCTAGGTACGAAGCTGAAGTGGGTGTTTCAGTTGTTTCTTTAATTTCAAGCTCATTTGGATAGATCTGATGTAAATACTCCTTAAATTTAGGATTATTAATAGAAAGTACATCGTCTATGTAGCGGAAGCTGAAATTAAAGGACTGGGCTAAATGTTTTTGTTTTCTTTGAATAAGCCTTTGTAAAAACTTGGCCTCGTACGAGTAAATGAAAAGGTCAGCTAAAAGTGGCGCACAGTTTGTTCCCATAGGAATCCCTATTGTCTGTTGGAAAACACGACCTCCAAATTCGACAAAAATATTGCCGATCAAAAATTCTAACATTCTGATTACGTCAGTCTCAGTGTACGTCTTATTTGAATCAGTGTGGTTCTTAACAAAACATGTCTTGTCTTTCCCTATAACTAAATAGGTGTATCTGCGTTCTCCATTTTTTGTGCAGAAAGTATGCAATTACTGTTTTCAGTTTATTGATGTATTAAATATGCAATTACTGTTTTCAGTTTATTGTTGTATAAAGTGTAGAAAAATCAAAAGTTTGAATGCTATGGCAATGGGTAAGACTGGTTGAGGATAGCTGTTCAAAGAGATCTTTTGAAGTTTTAAGAATCCACATTTGAT
Organism: Modiolus philippinarum; assembly: GCA_002080025.1. NCBI lineage: Eukaryota > Metazoa > Mollusca > Bivalvia > Mytilida > Modiolidae > Modiolus > Modiolus philippinarum. Next base: position 67,564 of record MJUU01055342.1, on the reverse strand, counting down.
TCAGACCGCTTGTGGAGTAAGCTTTGTTACAGTAATTTTTCAGGCCATCTCTGACTGCGGTCAACAAAGTAGTGAGGAGCTGTGAAAGAGGTTTAGTGGTGCATCTGGAAGACCCGGCAATGGATCTCTGTTTGTATGGATTCTTATGAAGTTTAGGTACCCAGTAGATGTAAGGGAGTTGATTGTTGTCATCATTAGCTTTTATGCCAAATGATGCTAACACTGAAGTGTGATTTTTTACAATCTCATCCCTCGATATTGTAGTAGGGGTATACGTAGGAATTCAGATGAACTGTCGATGCCCATCTCCTTCACAAGGCACTCGAGATAGTGTTTTTTACATACAAACATACTTGTTCTTACTACAAGGGGATTTTCAAATATACTGGGATTTCTGGATTTCATAGCTGTTTTTAGGCGCCGGATGCGATTTAAAATTAATGACTTTATGGACCTGACCAGTCGGACAACGTCTAAATATCCTTTTTCTCTGTCTTTGCCCACTTCCTAGTATAGTCTTCAACTGCATCCATCAAAATCTTGAAGTTGTACTTCCAGTTGATGTGCTGGGGCTCACGAAATTTGGACCTTTTGAGAAGATATCTCGTAGTTTAGGGTTGTCTACGATATCTAGGTCACCAGTTATAACGTGTTCAGCCGGACTATAATTGAATGGGGAAGAGGAGCAAGCACAATCAGGTGGTTTGGCTTTAAAGTCATCAATTTGGAAGTCATGCAATACAGGTTTGTAATTGAAAATGGAAGTTGCGACTGGTTTAGTGTAGGAATATGAGATAAGTGGAACTGATTGATCATTAAAATAAGGAGGAATGTTTGATGTCACTGTTTTGCTATGTAGAGTGTTAGCAAGATTTATAGCGTCCACGCCTTTATTGGCGAATTGAATTTTGATAAATGTGCGGTTATCAGGTTTTTTGGCGGATGTGGTGACAGGCTTGATCAATCGGTGGTTAGATATATCCAAAACAATTGCTGTTAATTTGTATTCTAGGGAATGGCTATCAGTTACGGATGATGCTAAGCATGTTTTGTAGAACAATGTAGAAGGAATGAAGTTTTGAAAGTGGCAAGGAATACAGTTTGGTACGAATGTGGTGAATACCTAGAGAAATGGTCATTTATGGAAGAAGACAATTAATTGAAATCTCATGTAGACTAGGGGCAGTATAGTGCCTATGTCCATGACTACGTGGTCTGCGTTGGCTTCCATTCAATATATTCATCATATTCACCGAACTGCATCCTGAACTTGACAGATTGCCTACACTTTTTATGTTATCATTGCAACCGTAGGGTATTGCGGTCCCCAATTCTCTGATCCAGTATTCCTCTCTTTGTAGACGGTAAGGTGTACTAAGTGTAGGATTATTTGTTTTATGATGTATTTTCTCGATAATCCTGACAATGGAGTTGTCAGGTTGGTTGAAATGTGAGTAAACATGTCGGGTCTTGTTGTCCTTGACCTCGTATCTATGTTCGCACATACGTTTGTTCAACCTATCTTTTGTTTCCCCTGCATATATTAATCCACAAAGAAAGTTATATTGATCCACAAAGAAAGCACTCTAAGCCGTAATTTGAGGAGCAATTCAGATCATCATTTGTTCTTGTACAATAAGTTTTGTTTGTTAAATTACTTTTGAAATTTGTGCCTGTGATAAGCATGTTACATGTTTTACAATTTTTTACGCGGCATGATGAAATTGTGTCCTGCGAGTGCTGATCTGCAAAATTTAAAATGTCATGTTATGTCACTGAACAATGTTTAATTTTAGGGATAGAATCTTTTGAGCTGTTAGAAGTAAACTGATCTGAAAGTGACTCCCGAGAACCAGTCAAAGTTGCTATTTGACGACTCTGGACACCTAATTGTCCAAATGAACCCGTGTCCGTAGCTTCATCGCTAGGGGACATTTTTAACCCGGGAGACGTCCAAGCCGGTATTTGTTCCTTTTGATTCTTTATTCTCATGGCTAAAGTAAACTTAAGCTACTGAGCGGGTGATAACCTCGGGGACGAATTGTCCACCAGCATAGATATCGGCCCAGTGGTATGAAACAACGGCAGTGGAATACCGAAGGAACAAAGGAGTGAAAGTCACAAAAATCGAAGTCCAAAGACAGGGCAAAAACGAGAACACAGAAAACAATGACGTCAGAAACAAAAACAACGACGTAAGACAGACACAAAGCACAGAAATAAGAAAAACACAACATTCAGAACAAAGGCACTCACAGTGTGAACTCCAGTGAAACTGAGAGTGACATCAGGTTTCCGGAAGGGTAAGCATGTCCTGCTCTGTTAACAGCACCCGTCACACTGTGAGTGATTCAATCCGGGAAAATGTCAAAATCGGTAGTCAAATCCGGAAAGACGTGAATCTAGCTGAAAATGTCCTTTTTTATTTGGGATACTGACACGTCATATCTTTCAATGATGCTATGGTGACGGCCATAGAATTTCTTGAGGGATGAAATTAACAAAGGTTGAACAAATCCCTGACTAAGCAGCTTTTGGGGCAGTGTTTTTGCTCTGTTAAAAAAAATCACTGTACAAACTACATGCTCGACAGTAACGAATCAACTGTGAAATGTACACTCCATAGGCTGGAGAGGTAGATATATTGCTGCTAAGAAAGGGAAAGTTCACAATGGGGAAGTGAAAATCATCACGCTTGTCATATAGCTTAGATTTCAAACGTCCATCTTCGTCAATATACAATAGAAGATCTAGGTACGAAGCTGAAGTAGGTGTTTCAGTTTTCAATATTATGAAAAATAGCTAAAAGTATGTTACAGATAAAACTTCTAATTTTTACCTTCATTGGAGGCTGCTTTCATAATGCATAATGCAAAAATCACTCCAAGTATCCACTTTGTATTTAATGTCTTTATCCTATTAATTTGTGTATTCGTCATGTTTGACTTTCAGTTTTCAACAAAGGATCAGAACCGGCACAAATCAAAACATAACATTATTCGAAAGTTCATCTATCGTCTCAATTTTCAATAAACTATGTGTTATTCTTCTTTACTACATGTTTACGTCAATTTATGCACTTAAACATGCATTGACACTTCCGGGTATAGGTATTTAAATTCACATTGGTCACACTTTTTTGAATTTCGATATGCCTTTAACTTCCTAATAATTTGAAATATAATCATTTTTGATTCTATCAAATACTTGTTATTTCTTTATTACCATTACAATACTGACTAGAGAAGCGTTACAGGACAAAGTCATAGCTTTAATTAAACTTGTTTTTTGTTGAAAAATTTGAACAACATTGATTGAATTTAACTGATTATAAAAAATATAATGTGATTTGGGAATCTTCACAGGGGATACAGGTTCATATTCCCTGTCTGTGTTTAAAATCACCAAGCACAGACAAGGAATATGAACCCGTATCTCCAGTGAAACCCGAATATATATCATACTCTGCTAGAAGTGCTTAATTTTTTATTTTAAAAGCATTTAAAAATTGTGATTTTGCTGCCACAGGGATACTGTCTCATATCCCCTATCAAGGTAGCCAATCAAAATGCAGGATTTTCCTGGATATCTCACTTCAGCAGAATATAATACAATATTTACATTAATAATGATTCTACTGTGACGTTGAAAAAACACTTTTAGACCACTAAATATAAAAAAGTGATTAACGTAGAATGTCGAGGAAATGTAACAAAGAATGAATTTTCAAAAAAATAATCCTACCGAGAAAGACGATTTGAGAAAAGGCTACCATGCTGGATAGCGTCACGTTGAATGATTCTTACAGTTTTCTTTGAGACTGAATGGATACCGGAAGAGCTTAATATGGCGAAAATTATAGGCAACCAAAGGTCTCATCTAAAGATAAACATGTTCCGTAATTGTCGTATTGCAACTGAAGTAATTAACGGAGATTAATACTCGGAATAAAGTAGATGATAAATGAAAGGATATGGAGTAAATGCACATGAGACAAAGTCTCTACAAAAACATTGTAAAAACAAACAAAGGAACAACTCTTTTACTGTTGTCCTTCATCTTGAAGTCACCATCATCTTGAAGGCCTTCAACAATGAGCTTTGCTCATCCTCATAGTAAATTCAAGACGGCCCCTAGCACCGGTTTCAGCGGAATTATTTGCTAATTGTCGAACAACGCTACATCCATGTCTTTCCTGGTCATGGATGGGGGATTGTCAACAGACATTCATTAAACTGGCAAAGTGTTCTTACAATCACTGTCATCCGTTGCCCGAAAAAAGTACTAGTGTCCTAAGCTAGAGGACGATTACAACATATAGACAAACACAAGGCACTCATCAAGTCGATTTTTAGAAAACTTGATATTATAAAATGATGAGATGTGGGCACTTTTAACAGGTGATCAGAATAAGTTTTCGAAATTACAAAAACTTTAAGGTATAATTGCATATCAATATGAAAATTTTCTAACGAACAAGTATACCCTAATAGAGAGCATACATCTCATAACATGACAGAAATGGCCAGACCGATCTAAATCAAGAGTAAACAAGAGTATCCGTGAATTATTTCTTAACTAGAATCTAAATTACGGAAGCGTAATGATGCCACAGTAAGAAAAAAGTCTCGGATTTATGAGATATCTTTTTTCAAAATTAAGAGATGATTATCTCATTACTATGATATCATTCTATTTTTGTGAGATATTTCTCAAAATTATGGGATAATATTTCATATTTATGAGATGTTATTTCATAATTACGAGATATTATCAAGTAACCTATAGCCTATTTATGTAACAGGTTGAAATCGACTTAGCATATGGGTTATCCCTTTACTGTGAGACATTATTATACCTCCTATACGAAAGTTCTTTTATAGTAAAACAATTTTATTTTCCCATAGTTTTTGAAAGAAACAGCGTTGACTGCACTATTGCAATAGATAGTACTGCTGTTGATTTCTATGTCAATCATCATAAATTATCACGTGCGGGTCGTGCACTATTGTCCATCACCCTGGCTACTATTTTCGCATTACCAATGTAAAACACAACATTATTATTTAAATATCTTTTAATTATGAAATGACATCTAATAGTTATGAAATGTTATCTCATAGTTATGAGATAAAATGAAAATAACGAAATAGTTAAATAATATCTCACAAAATTATGACATATCTCATAACTATAAAATAATATCCCATAATCGTAAAACAAGAGTCTCTGTGAATTATTTTTTTTTAAATAAAATCTTTATAACGGAAGCGTATTGATGTCTCATGAAGGAAAATAATCTCGTGATAATGATATTCCTCCTCTGAAACTAATAACACAAACTTACAGAAATTGTACGAAATAATTTTTCTGTTTATGTATCCACTGAGCTCATTTAAAGGTACCAAGCCTAAATTATTTGTATGTACATGTAACGATTGTAACTGCATCGTGTTTTTGCTCTACCTCTTATCTACATACTATATATACATAGCATAATTTGAAAAAAAGTTACCCATATGAGCATTTTACGTCAGATAACTGTTCAACAAATGCACTAATAAATGTATCAATTCCGTTAGCAAACATATTGCCCACAGTGCCGACATGAAATGACGAGGACGCTAAACGTAACATATACTAAATGAACTTTCATCAGAATTCAATCCTATTGTGAATATTTCTGTTAAATTGCTCCAAGTGTCTGTATTGATATCGTTTACTTGAAATCGAAAATTAGATATCACTAAAATAATTTTTTTGCGGACTTAGACGCTCTAGGTTTGGTATCAAAAAGCAAGTCATGCGCACGAGATAAATGATCCGTGAAATTTAGCACTTTTTCATTAGACCGGTAAAATGCAGACATGTCTTGTTGCATACGAAGCTGCGTGCTGCCTGAATATTTCTTCAGATTGAATCTTATATAATTATCACTGTCGAATGTCATCAATGATATTCTAGTTCTACTATAACGAGTTCCTATCGTCGACAGTAGTTTGTTGGTAACTGAAGGCACATGCGTAATCAGATCTTCATTATCCATGTCACGTGATACGTCTACCATTACTACCAAATCTGTTTCGTTTGAAGAGTGGCAAACTGAAAAAAAAATATACATCACATTTAAAAGAAAACGGGTATATTTTAATGAGGATGGTAAAACGTCATTCTCGTACAACATGCACGACCATTTTTACATTTCTTACATCGTTCAGTAACTTTATTCTTTCTCGTACATTCTTACAAAACATACATCGTACAACGTACACCCAAATTTGGATTTAAGGATTATTTCCGTACATCGTACAAGGATTTTTTTAATATTTTCCATATATCTAGCACGGACCCCCGCTCCCTTAGGACCCCGTTTGAACTTTTAAATTATTTTATGCTGCTGCACGTTAAAGCTGAAAACAATTTAATTTCAAAAAGCTTTGTTTTGTTTTGTTTTTTCTGAACCAATAGTTATGTGTTCAATATAATGTAGATTATTCTATTCAACCCTTTTAACTCATTGTTTGATTCGGGACGTGAATATGATAAGTGAAATAATTTAAAACTTACTATATTTCAGTCTAAATAAAATCTATGACCTACACGACATACAAATATCATTAAATTTTTCCAAAATATCGTACTTCATAAACCAACTTACTGTTACAGACTGGGTGTATCAATCGTGACATCAAGGCATGCTGTAACTTTTCGGGCCTAGGGGGCAGCACATTTGTCATTTTACCAGCTGCTTTCATCAGAAAATAATGAGAAACATCCTCTCCTAACGCCACAACCTATGTTGTTATATCCTTACTGCTGACGGACGTTATATCACAGGGTTATGACGTAAGTCCGTCGGTTATTACAATTAGTATTTTCTTAGCGTTCATATAGTCCACTCGACGTGTTTGCTGTGTAAGTAACTTTTCCCCCTTCGGTTACACCAAGATCTATACGCGACGTTCCACCATGGAATTGGAGATTTAAGATTTTATTTCCTAAATCCGTGACATTTGTAACTGAACTGAAATCGTGTTCCACTTTTGCAGTGGACGACAATGATACAATGGCGACCTGGAACGACTCTTCTTCAATCGTCCAATTACTTGTCAGATCCTTCAAATACTGTTTCTGAAGTCCAAAATAATCAATTCCCATACTCCTTGATCTGTCAATAACAAACACAACATCGCTTGGAAACGGCTTACATAAATCTAAAAGGGGTAACGAAATATTCAGTACATGATTGGAAACAACAAAATTTAAGGTCTATCGCATCTACTCAGGCAGTTTGTTATTTTTCTTAGCAAATTACATAATTTTTCCTGTTACTCTTAATTTATTCTGTTAATTTGTTTACATCGTGAGTAATGATTACTGTTCCTGTCTTTCGTTTATTACATATCTTTTGAAACAGTCAGTTTAGTGGCAGATGAAGTCCAAGACCAACAAGAAATTGCTTTCGCTTATCGTGAATTTGGCGTCTGCGTACGGCCATTTCGAGAACTTATGATTCTTCAGTGCAGAAAAAATCAAAACATATGGAAATCCGTAACCGAGAAGAGTGTAAAAGTTGAGAGAGAATACATTACCGAAAGTATTTGAATAGGAAACCAAAATCAGCTGACGACAGAGCTTTGTATGGAGGAATATTCCTTAGTTTTTAACTAAATTTAATGTAACAACGGCAGTAGAATACCGAAGGAACAAAGGAGTGGAATTTTTTTTAAAATCGAAGTCCAAAGACACGGCCAAAACAAGGACACAGAAAACAATGACGTTACATGTATGCACAGAAATCAATGACGTTGGACAGATACAAAAAATTAAATACCGAAGTTACTGTGAATTTTGTTTCTGCATATGTGCATTTCGACAAATTATGTCTCTTTAGTTCAGATAAAATCTAAAAGTTTGGAAGACTATAACCTCAAAGATGTTTTAAAACTAACAGAGACTAAATAACCAATATGATCTAAATGTAAAGCCTAAATCAGCTAAGGACAGAGCTTTGCATGAGGGAGAAGCACAGAAAATACAACATTCAAAAACAAGGCACTCACAGTGTGAACTCCAGTGAAACTGAGAGCGACATCAGATGCCTCTGAGGGGTAAACATGTCCTGTTCTGATAACAGCACCCATCAGACTGTAAGTGAGTCTATCAAGGAAAATGTCAAAATCGGTAGTCAAATCCGAGAAATCTAGCTGCTAATGTACGCTTTCATTTTGGATACTGACACGTCATATCTTTAAATGATGTTATGGTGACGGTCATAAAATGTCTTGAGGGATGACCTTAATAGTCAGAAAAGAAGTACTCATTATCAAAAAATACCGAAATAGGCAGCGAAATCCACTAATAAGGACATCAACCGAGTGCCGTACACAGAATGAAGCCGTAGTGTTTGTTACTTTTCGTTTATGGATTTCCACATGTTTTGTGTTTAATTTTTGTATGAAATTAATGTAAATGACGAGACATAATATGAAAAAGAAAGGAAATGAGGTAAATGTCAAGGAGACAACATCCCATATCCAGGTTAAAACGACCCAAAACAAAGCATCTAGGGGTCACCGTACGGTCTTCAACACAGTGAGGAACCTCACACCATATAGCAAGCCCTAAATGGCCCCAAAAGGGTAAAAAAGTGGATAAATCAATGGAAACAAACCACATCGGTTTGTTTCCACACCAAAATACACTAGTTACACCACAGGTTCCTCATAAACGAACAAGCAAAAATGTTTTGTACTCTTTATAGATATTTATTTTCCATTCACATTTCTAACCACTTAAAAATATAACAGCTTCATTCCGTGTATGACACTCGGTTAATGTCCTTAGTAGTATATTTGGCTGCCTATTTCAGTATTTTTGGTAATGAGTACTACTTTAAAGACTATTTTTGGATAATGGCTTTCAATATTATTGGATTCTAATGCTGCTGATGAGTGCGAGGTTACTCCTTGAAACAGCATTAACAAATTTACTGTTTATCATTCAACTTTGTATTTTTGCATTTCTAAATATTTCCAAATATACTGATAATATTAGAAAAGGCATAATTCTTAACGTACAAGCAGTAAACAGAAGAATTTTAAATTTTGGGCCGCTTGAAAAAGTATAGGTCTACATTGTTCTGTTCTAAAATTGTCATACCTATTTTACACGTGTCCATCCTCTGGCAATACACGTCCCACCATTTGCACAAGGTGCGTCTTTGCATGGATCTCAAAATAGAATTTAGTGTTAAGAAATGAATTTAAAATAAAGAATTTATATATTCAGAATTTCTAAACGATTTACCTCTTTAAAGTTTTAGGTATTAGAAGACACACTTTGAAAACGTTAATTTTACAAAAAAAATACAATTCAGTGAAAGTTGTTATGTTTAAATCAAGTAGAGTAACTGTTAAAATGCTTGTATATTTCAATTTGATACGATAAGCTAAGGCATTCTCTTAATACAAAGATTTACCGAAAAAATGTTACCCAATTAACCATTCCTTCAGAGAAGAAATGCTTCAAATTTGAAAACTTTGAAAACGATATGATCGCCATTAGGAGTATGATGTATCTATCTCGCAACAACAGGGTTGTTTACAAAAGACTACATCTACATAGAGTTTAAATAATCTATCAATTATACTGCATGTTCTATTTACGAAATAATTAACAGTAGCCATATATTTATATTATTTTTACCACGGACTGGCACTTTATGGCGAATTTTTTACCCCTCGCTGGTCGCTCGGGGTAAAATATCACCATAAAGTGCTTGCCCGTGGTAAAAATAATATGAATATATGGCTACTGTTAATTATTTCGATTCTAATAAGGATACTCACAAGCTTCCGATTAAGAGAATAAGTCTTAGTACACATGAATGGAACGCCATTTTGCGTCGTCACTTGAACTGTGACGTTGCAGAAACTGATGTGACAACATATTTATCTTAGCACTTTGTCACTTGATAATAGTGACGTTGTGGAGCCTCGTACTTGCTGCATATAACAATACCTGATAGGACAAGTAACACTATTATAATGTTTTATTCTATTTTATTATAAAGCTTGAAGTTAAGAAACACAGTGACATGATTACACTGTCTTCAGGATAAGACAAGATTTTTATGTTCGAAAGTGAACTTCATTCGTCATTCAGACCACATACAAATTTTCATGGCGAAAGTAGAAATCCCGTATATTACTAATAAAGCAGCCTTTCTGAGGCGCATTGACATCGTGTTTGTTGGAAATATACTAAACCAGATATTTATCCTGAAAATGCCGGGAACGTCATGAAAGATGTTACGTCATACCGGGAATGACAGGATCTCAAAAACGACGTATTACCTACCTAAACTAAAATCACAACTATCTGACCCTGACCTGGTATCTGTACAATTCTGAAATAGACAAAGTATTAAATTAAATTTCGTGATATTTTGCACTACGTTAAGCACAACACAAGAAATTACATGTTTAAAGAGTTGTTCGACCCATTTGGGAAATAGTACAACAATTAAAGTTGCTATTAATACACAGGACATGCATTTAAATTGTTCCTTTGAGAATTGAATGCAATATTCTATAGTTTTATTAGAGTGTAAAAGCGTGGACCGTAGCACATTTCGAATAATGCGCGCTAGTGCTTAATGTGAAAAATGCGCTACGGTCCACGCTTTTAAAAAACTGAAAGATACAAGTAAAATTCTGACTTGCTTGCATATAATTTGAAATATCATATTAATACTAGCAAGAAAGGAACGAGAACAAAGAGACACGCCCTTGCTGAAAAAACAAATCTAAATATGAATATTTTTATGGGCCAGTCATAAGGAGATAACAACCTGAAGAAGCATCATATTTCAGTTAAAAGAATTTTTCTTCATTCCTTCATTCTTACAACTGCCACGTTTCTGTTAAGAATTTTGCATACACGCGCTCATAAGGAACTTTCTGTGCGTTTTTTTTTATGAATTTCCGGGACAATTTAATGCCCAAATATTGTGAAATATGTTCTGGCAATTTAAACGTGTTATGTGGTTTTAATCATGTGTTTAAATATCCCAATTTCGTTATCAATCGAGGATATATGACATTACAACGTTTCCCGTGTTGCTAGGTGAGTTTTTTGGCTATTTGTCTATCCAAATGTCCATCCCTATCTTATCGTCATTTTGAGATATAGTATTTTTCAATATTGATGTGAAATAATATCAGGACTTCCTAACATCATAAGGACTTGATGAATAAGTTGGAATATATTTTTCACAAATTTAAACAAAAATATATGTACCTTATGTTTTGGGCGGCATGGAAGTTTTCTTACTTACCCAGTGTTCCCTTATTGTAATATCGAGGCGTTTATATTTTTCCTAATAAAAAAGTCATCTTTTCAATGCATGCTTTTGAATACACTTCGTCAAATGACAACAAGGTATAATTGTGACTTCAAGATGAAGAACAATAATAAAAGCGTTGTTACATTTGCTTAATCTTATCATGTATTTATAGGGATTTTGTCCCATGCACATTTACTCCATATACCTTTATTTGTTCAACAAGGTATAAAATTGCTTGTGCTCTTCCGGTGTTTGCTATATTTTGTGTACTGTTTACTATATTTTACCTTTGTTTGCGATGGTAACCATATGCATTGCAGGAACGAGATTCAATATATGAACCATCACAAAAAATGCCACCATTTTGAGGTGCAGGACTATCACATTCTCTAATCCTGTACTGTGTCCCATTGCCGCAACTGACAGAACATTCACTGTAATTCGACCATAATCCCCCACTCCCATTAACTGGACCGCACTCGCCTTCATTGCACCAAACTGTCTCTGTGTCTGAACCATTGCAATTTGCTGTGTCACTACCAGACGTCCTTTCGCATGTACGGTTTCTGGTCATTACACCATTCCCACACGATGCTGAGCATGCGCTGTAGTTTTTCCACTGACTCCAACTAGAGTTTAAATCTGCACACGGACCATTGTTACATGTAACACTGTCATTATCAGGACCAATACACTCAGTCATTTCTACACTTGTGATGTTACAACTGCGTGTTCTTGTTTGCATTCCATCACCACAGGAAGTTGTGCAGGTACCTATATTTGTCCATTGACTCCAGCTGCCACTGTTACCTGAAATAATACGATCTTTATAAAATATTACTACTATTTGAAAATATATATATGGGTTATTAATGCAAAATAGATATCACTACAATGAGTAGCTTGATAGGCGGTTCTGTTTTAAAGTTGATATTGTTAAACGTTCAGCAAAGACGGAACTTTTGAAATCAAAACTTTATATTCGGCAGTTCATTCGACTTTTCCGAACATAAAATTATTGTCATCTTATAAACATGAAAAAAAACAGTTTGACGTAAGCATATTTCGACTGGTTTCTATTTGTATTTCTATCTTTTCTTCTTGCACGATTGCTCAAGATATAATTAACTTCAAGATTTGCAAAAAGTGAAATTTTGTAGAATAAAAAAATCAATTTCTATAATAGATGATGCACTTCTACATTATGTGTCACAAAGACTGGTAGGAAGGGTAGTGGATAAGAGTGGGGTATCCACTTGTAATTTAATGGCAAAGTCCATGTTTTGTTATAAGAAACCTCAAAAAATCAATCAAATCAAATTCTGAAATAGGAGCGGCACATTTACATTATGTCACAAAGATTGTGTTAAAGTTTCATGAAAATGGCAAAGTCCATGTTTTGCTATGGGAAACCCCAAAAATTAATTAAATCAAATTCTGAAATAGGAGGTGCACATCTACATTATGTCACAAAGAATGTGTTAAAGTTTCATGAAAATCAACTCAATGGTCCAGGAGGAGTAGCGGGAAAGAAATGGGTACCCCCTTGCTATGTAATGACAAAGTCCATGTTTTGCTATGGAAAACCCCAAAAATCAATCAAATAAAATTCTGAAATCTACATTATGTTACAAAGATTGTGTTAAAGTTTCATGAAAATCTGCTCAGTGGTTCAGGAGGAGTACCGGATAAGAGATGGGTACCCCCTTGTAATGTAATGGCAAAGTCTATGTTTTGCTATGGGAAACCCCAAAAAATCAATTAAATAAAATTCTGAAATAGGAGGTGCACATCTACCTTATGTCACAAAGATTGTTTCATGAAAATCTGCTCAGTGGTTCAGGAGGAGTAGCGGATAACAGATGGTTACCCTCAGGTGTAACGGACGGACAGACGGACATAAAGACGGACGGAAGGACGGACGGACGGACAACCCTATCACTATATACCCACGGCTTTTCAAGCTGGGGGTATAAAAACCAGTAGCTATGGCGTCAACAGACGACTTAAATTGAAACAATAGTATGAATAGGATAACAGTAAGGGAATACAAGACCAAAGTATGCTACAGCACCATGGACCCTTTTTTTGCGAACACTTGACCTTTTCTTGAGAAAAAATCTTCAAAATTGTATTAAATAAATAATATCCCCCCTTCCTGTGTTGAAGATATATCACAAGATTCAAGGGCACTGTTTTCTTCTTGTTGTTGAATCTATCTTGACAATTTGACATTTTGGGTTTCTGAAAGCGTTACTTTCCCGAAGAAATAACTCATTTCTGTTAAACTCTTTCTTTGGTTTCAACACAAATTTAGTGATGATTTCGTCTTTTCAATAGTGAATTTCCCGCTTTTGAGCTGTAATATTCCCAATTCTCCGGCATATGGCGTGTACATTTCACAACTCATTCGCTTTGTTTGTACAGTGATTTGGCAACAAAGCGAAATTACTGTGACACAAAAACTTATACATCAAAGATATGTTCAGTCGCTGTTGCAATTGTCACTACAAAAGTTTTACGGTCGTCACCATGATTTGACAGACCGTTACAATGTTTTATATTGCACAAATGATAATAAATATCTTTTGGTAGATCAGAGTTATTCACGGTCTGACGAACACCGACTGTGAAAAACCGGATTTCTCATATGCAGTGTTACGGGTGCCACGTGTGGAACAGATCCTGCTTACCATTTCGGAGCACCTGATGATATCTCAGTTTTATGTAGGGGTTCAGACTGCCGGTGCTTTACTTATCTTTTGTTCTTGTTCATTTTTGTTTATTTGTTTTGTCTTTGTCATACTGTCTCAGTTCCTGTTGGATATGAATTGCCGTGATTTTGGATCTATGATTTTAGAATTTGCCCTTTCCTTGTTCTTGTTTTGGTATTCGTTTGTCGATATATTCGAATTTCTGACTTTTGGGTCGTACAAATTTGAATTGACAATACAATAATGATTTATGGTATTTAAGCAAAAATTGTGCGAAAAAAACTTTAGAATTCAGACTTTTTGTTGGATAATAGATACCAAAAGCATCCATCTCCCATAAAAATAAGGGCAAATTAAAAATAATCAGGCTGTAAATGATAAAAAAGAAAGTGTCTAATGCAAAGTTTTGTTTTTCACTTTAATTGACATGCATGGTACCATTTAAGTAGATTTATTTTTTTTTAAGTTGGTCACTCTTTCGCCCCTCTAATCGAAATTTCGTGAAAAATGGAATTTTCGGTTTTTCAGAATTATTGCTGTTTTGACTTACAGATGTAAATTATTCACGAATTTGATGTATAACTTGAAAATGTTGATTAAAATATGGTTTCATTATATCTAAGCTATTAGAAAGTATGCTTTTGAACATTTTAGAGGAACTAAATTCTCATAAATTGCAAACATATTACCCCTCCTCCCCCCTAAATTTTTTTTTCGACAAAACCTATTTCATTTCATTCACCTTGATAAGCTTAAACATTGTATAAAGGTCCAATAACATATCGTTTCAAACACAAAAATACACAGATATTCCCATATATCACAAATTAGATCATGCGCGTGGTTGATGGACAGTTATACAACAATTCATCTTTGAATTCTGTAAAATTCTGATCAAATTCTCCCTTTTGTACTTTACACCCAAAATCGGACAGTGCCTGACTCAAAGAACTACCTATGTGTTTCATCAGATCGAAACATCGGAGTGTACCTTTTTGTAACCCAATTATACTCCCATTATTCATAATTAATTTTTCCGGAGCTAACCCCATTTTATTCATACTCTTAATCAAGAAGTAGTGATCGAAGTTACTCCTGTTATAAGCATTAATAACGAGCTCACTAGTTTTACTCATCACATATCGTACAAAATTGTCGACGCAATCATCACCACCGTAGTAACAGAAAACTCCGTCTTTTTCCACAAATCCTAGGATGCACGGGGTATGAACCTCGTGATCGTCGACAATTTTCGTATAAGTCTCTATATCGTGGTGAATTACGTCGGGGTTTAGCCCTTTATTCTTCATTGTCCTCCGGATCAAATACCTACCCGTTTTCTGTATTACTGCCTGATAATAACCAGATTTGTTATCGTTGCACTTGTGCTTTTTCCTATATCGAGTACCGCAACGAGAGCAAACAACCGAGCAAGTATGCTTTTCCCCAAAATACGTATCGCCACAAGATAAACACTTCTTCTTTTCTCGCTCGATAATAAGACTGTAATGACCCCTGGCTAGTTCCAGGTTGGCGAGGTGCTCTTTGTTATGGTGCTCTTTGTCTCTTCACAGAATAAACCGACAGGTATCTGGTGCCTTTTTATGATGTCCCACGCTACTGGGAACGGGATCGGCGTTTTAGGGGCCAAACCATATCCCCTTCGTATCTCATCACAGAAAGTGATTGTAGGAATAAAATCTGGTTTTATTTTTTGCAAGCACCGGAAAAAAACAGTTATTATTGGTCGATAATGAGCGTTTCCTTTTAACCCCATCGACTATCGTCTCCGTATAATCCCTATTCCAGCATCCACCACTGGGTGGTCTCACCACTTTTATTTTAATTCCTATGATTTCGTGTACATAATCCTCATTTGGAGGCAGGGAAAGGTTTACGTTCTGCTGATAAAGTGCGACAAAATTACCAAACTCCCTTATAAGAAACGAGTTCATACTCTTGGTGGTATTATATTTGTAACTTGGTGTGCTACCAGTATAGACAAATTTTACTAGTACGTCAGCGCCATCAGTAAACCCGTCTGAAACGGCGTGATCCAGTCTTTCTTTTATCAACCTCGATATCACCCCTACCTCATCACTAGTTAGTACTTCTTGGGGGTAACTAATAGTGTACGTTCTAACTCCATTCTTTTCGTTATAATTCATATTTGTAACTTTTGAATGATTTTTTATTCTACAAATCGCTTCCGATGAGCAGCAGAGTTAATATGGTACTTCTTAGCCGAAATACAAAGGAGTTTGTTACATATCTCTAAGTAAAATTTGTGGGAGGCGTAATATTTCTTTTGATGTTCATTGTGGGCTTGTTGTCTTTCGATATCTGTCTCATATAGTATTCTTCTTCCCATTTTTATAGTATTATTTTAATCTACAATGAGCGATTAATTCTTTTTTGGATCCGGTTGCTCCCGCTGCCCAATATTTTCCCAATTTTTGATGCGACACTTTCGTCGGCATACTTTTTTATTTCTTTAATCAATGCACCTGGTTTTGCAACTGGTGTTTTCGTTGGTGCTATTTTCTCTGCTACGTACTCTCCCACTTTTTTTACTCCCAGTGTCTAATGCTGCAAAGGCAGATTTTTTTATTGTCTCTTTTGCCAGTTGTTTTGCAGCAGTACTAAATAGACCACCACCTATTTGTTTTCTCGTCACCGGGTCAACAAAAACATATATTTCTTACTCCTTACTATATACTTTTCTCATTTTTTCTTACCGTTTATATTTCTCCCAGAATAAAAGTAAAACTGTAAAACTGGTGTCAACACCATTCAGGTCTATATTTCTGCCGTCTGCGTCGGTCACCAAAACACGAATCGAGTCAATCCTTGTCTTATTCACTCTCGAATATCCTATGTGGTACGGTGTTCTCTCGAACGGGTAACTACGAGTTAGATTTGCAGTACTAAAGACGTAGATTACGTCACCCGACCAACGGAACAAGTGATCAAATCGCAATGAATATAAATACTATCTATCCCGTTAGTGATATTGGGTAATTTGTTTCCGTATTCCGTCTCCTTTACCATTTTTTTGTCGAACACGATTAACTCGGCAAAGTTCCCATCTCTCAAGTCTAGTTGTGTATTTTCCTGTAGTGTAATTAGCACCTTAAAGCTCGTCAGATCAAAGTCCTGCTTAATTGGGCTGTCTTCGACTTTGTCGTTTACCGATAGAAATTCCGCTATATAAGAGGACATGTCCCCGTAGCTGTAGTTACCATCGGCAAACGACAATTCCTTGAATGTACTCCCAGAATCAAGACTATACTTTATTTTCTTGTTACCATAGAACTCAGAAATATTATACCAACTGTAAGTCATACTATTTATTTGGGATAGGCCGAAGGCATACCGCCTATTCTTATCTAGTACCAAGGGTTCTTCGAACTGGGTCACAAAATCAGAAGGGGTGTTTTTCCCTTTTCTTGCCGCATAACTAGAAAGTGTTATCTTTTGATCCATTTTTTATTACTCAAAATATTTTCTATATATCCCTTCATGCTGATCTTCCGTTATATCCCCATTCTCCAGAAGAGTGTCCAGAATGGACATTCCTTCGTTTACTAGTTCGTCACTGGTATTGCCAGACTGGATACCAGCAATCGGAAGCTCTAGCCGATCTACAAGACTAGTCGCGCCACACAAAAAATTCTTGTATTTGCCACTTGTCTTTACCAGAGGGTGTGATGAAAGAGTAACTAGTTTTCTAAATATCCGTTTTGCAGAATCAGAATACGCTTTTTTGGGATTGTACCTCTTTGTCACTAGGTCGACAGTCGTCGTCCACCCTTTCGTCTACTACTTGTTGTCCTTTATTGTCTACTCCGTACAACCTATTATATTCGAGAAGCTGTTTCAAATCCAGCAGTAGATCAGAAAAGGAGCCGGTAGTGTCTATTTTGTACGACCCTTTGGATGCCAGTCCTTTCCCAATTTTCCCCTGCAATTTCTGGTAATACTTTTTATTTTTGTCCTGGAGATAATTGATATCTTGTGGAAATTGCGCCCCGGAAATCATTTTTCCCAGCGACATTCATACCCTTTGCCCTACTGATCCTGTCTTTGTTATCCAGGTAATCTTTATGTTCTAGTTGTTCCTCGGCATCATACTTACTGATATTCACGCACCTGCTTCCATTTCGACTATTTTCGGATCCTCCGGTTCCTCTATCGCAAGAGGAACAGGAAGATCCATAATATTAGGCACGGATACTAGTTGACCAACTTGTGGTGTTATTCTTGTTTCTGGTATTTTTTCTATTGCTTTCGTTACTGGTTCAAAGAATTCCTGGAGCCTACCAGACAGTACACTTTTTCTTATTTTTTTCTTCTTCCTTCTTCATTTTGAAGTCATGTACCGCTTTCTCTGCTTTTGACTTCTTTTGAGCTAGATCCTTTAGTTCGTCCAAATTTTTTTTCCTTCCTTTTATAAAAGATAAGTAATAAAAATGGGTATATTTAATGAAATATCTCAAACGGTGTCAGGAGGTCCGGTAGGACAAACGGAGACTAATTCTGATGTAGTGCTAAGTAAGTATGTGAGCAAGACATAGTTAGATAGAGTGAGTAGAGAGTGTTTCCGTAAAGGACAAGATTTGGATATGGGTGGGCACAAAATCATAGGTCTTTCACCCGGTTCCGGCAACGACCACGTAGCAACAATAGAGCAAATAAGCGATACTTTCTTTCCTGCGGTAGCGCGTAAAGACCTGGACATGAACAAGAAGTATATTAGGGGACTCGAGACCGACTTAGATGACCCAACCTGTGCGGTCAACAAGAACTCGCTGCAGCAGAAAATAGACACACAGAAACGGAATTTTACAGCGGAGTTAATTAAATTGGAAAGATGTCTTGGTTAGTAAGGCTTTTGTTGCTGCAAGTGAAAGAGAACTAAGAAAAGACTAGCACAGACAGTTTCTAAGACCAATTCACCTATCACAACTTGAGAAAAAAAAAAGTGCAATACCAAACCCTGTTTATACTAAGACTGAGGTAGACGCCAAATTTGATGCACTAGACCCTATTTATACTAAGACTGAGGTAGACGCCAAATTTGATGCACTAGACCCTGTTTATACTACGACTGAGGCCGACGCCAAGCTAGCCAAATATGAGGGTTATACAAAAAGTGAAATAGATACTAAAATTCGGGATAACAAGAGAGGATTAAGGAGATTTTTCGATAAAACAGGAGGAAAGAAGTATGAGAAAAAGAAAGCTGCATCATTTCTTGCAAGAGTGAAACCCGGATATTATGATTTGTCTACGAATGTAAAAGTCAAGTGGTTATCGGACGAATCCTATAACAACGGTGATATAGAGGAGGATCTCGACAACTGGAAACTAACCCTAAACCCGACGGATGAAACTCTTTATTTGTTTGGTGCGCATCTAATATTTGAGTCGCCAGAAGAGCGCGTATTTACTAACCAAATTAAGATCATGTTGAAAATAGATCAATTGAGCGAATCAAAGGAAATATTTTTCACAAGAGTAAGAACAGATAATAAGGACGAGATAACACTTTTTCATATCGAGAAAATAAGAAATAGCGCTACTTGTTCACTTCTTTTTAACCATGGTAGTTACGGGAGAGTCTATCCATCAGTTATGAAATTAAGCGGGAGGAGTAGGATTGCGATGGTCGAATTACACTTATTCGTTGTTCCGTTTCCTACAGAGTATTGGGAAAGATATTCAATATTCTATCCGTGATTAAGGTTCTGAACTAGATTTCTCAGAAGAAGGAATTCCCGGTAGTATCCAGCGTTATGCTATCAGCGAAACTACTGAATACAGAATAATTAAAGAGCGTGACGTTATAGGTCTATTTCAAAAAAAGTTAATCGCCAATATCGACATTGAACTAAATGGTAAAACGTGTTCCATAGAGTGTCATACTTGGAATGATTTAGGAAGTGAAATTCGTCAGTCTGTAACGAACTTAAAATACCCAGGACAATGGAAAAAAGAGTATTCCGTTGTTCTTTCTAATGGGGCTCAAGAAGTTAAGTTTCAAATGGGTTATATTGCTAAATATGTGATGATTAGTATAACAGGAGAAATGAGTTATCGGGTAAGAAAATTTAGTCTAACCCCGGAGGAACAATACCAACATGTATATCTAAGTCCTCCGGTTAACACAACACCATACACTTTTAGTTACTCTCTGGGCGGTCTATTCGGTATGTCTACGTACCCTATTGCTCCTCGTGTAACTCCGATACCGATTGGGCTTCCAGACAACAACTTGACTATTGATAAACCATTTGAAATCAACGGGAAGATCTTACACTCATCCGGGAATGGGTTTCAGCAGTGGATAATATTCAAGGATAAGTGTACACCCACATCGGGGGTATGAGACAAGATACTCCTCCGTACATCTCATGTTACAAAAAAAGGGATGACACCAATAACTGGCACCGAAATTCTAGAGACCAGGAAATCCATCGGTGGTTATAATCAATTTGAGATAAAAATGAGTCAGACGTTTCAAAAGAACGACGAAATATTCTTTGCAGTTATAGCCCCAATATGAATCGTATGGCTACTTACTTCAATGACCTCACTAAATGTCATTGAAGTCGAAATTAAGTTTTAGTGTAATTTATATGATAAAAATCAGTTAAAAAATGAATAGGGATAAATCAGTGATACCTTAAGGAGAACTGCCAAGCGGAGTTTTCGATATACTTGATGTTCAAGAGGAAGAGAAGATCGTACATTTGTACGATCCTTTTAGAGGAATAAACTTTAGAGTGCGGGTGCCCGAAGATTTACTGGAATTACTAAAGACTCCAGAAGTAGAAGTATTCGCTCGGTGGAAAGATAACTAGTTCCTATCTTAGAGACTACAAGTCCGACATCGGAATCCAGGAGTTAAAGTCGTTTGAATACCCTTTCCATTTAACAAATACTCTTCTATTTTTGTGATCCCGTCTGATAATCTTTTCTATTCTATATGTCTCTTGGTCTGTCTTCTGGAGTTCTTGTTCGTAGAAGCTTCCTTCTATTGGCTGGTTATTCAAGTCCGTGATCTTGTAAGTTATTGGTTCTGTGTACTGGATCGTCGAAATAGTAAATACCACTTCGGTCCAGTTGGGTATTTAACCCTTTTCGAACGTGCCTTTCTTTTTAGATATTCTGACCTTGTCGTCTAGTTTGAATTTTGGGGTCTTTCGACTCTTAGTTTCCTTCGTATCTGAGTAAACGGGGGATTTGCTTGCTTCTACTGGTTTCATTTTGATTGACGAGTGCTTCGTGTTATTGTACTGCTCTACTAATCGTGGAATTACTGAGATATAATTGTAGGTGTTATTGGCGGAAAAGTAGCGAAACATCTTACCTTTGAGTGTGCGATTGAAGCGCTCTATTACTACAGCCTTTCCCTGATTGAAAGTGTGGTACATTCTTATTTTATAGTTTTCTAGGAGTTTCTTAAACTTCTGGTTGTAAAACTCTGATCCCTGATCGACCCATAGTAATTCTAGAGTTCTTCCCTCTTTTAGTATGCTCTCGAATCCAATAGTCACTTCTTGTCCTGTCTTTGATTTTAGTGGAACGCTCCAAGCGTATTTGCTGAATACGTCAATCACATTTAGTAAGTATTTGTACCCCTTGTTATCTCTGGAATAAGCTTGCATGTCTACGAGATCTGCACTCCAGGTGTCATCGACATGTGATACTCTTACTTGTCTAAGAGGGAACTTTCTTTTTGCTTGCTTATGTAGTTCTTCTGCTAGATTGTCTGTCCACTTTATTTTCTCCTTTTTTTTACACCAAGTCCCAGTTTGCTTTTTGCTCCTATTACACCCTGAACTATCTTTTTGTTTACATCTTCACCGACTGATGATGGTTTTACTTGTTTTAGGTCAGACATCATCTGCTTGTCGCATTTCCGTTTGTCGTGCTGCGCATCATAACAAAGATCATGACTCCTACAAACCCTATCTAATTTGTTCTTGGTGGGTAAGTC
>MJUU01055342.1:6313-34072 GCA_002080025.1 Modiolus philippinarum | reverse complement strand
AAATGACAATATTTGAGAGGCTATTTTAGCCAGCACAACTAAGGCTTCTCAAGACACTCAGATAGTTAAGTGACGTAGCAAAATTCAGAACAATGCCATCTTCTCCGAAATTTCATCAGGAAAACCATAAACAGAATAATTAAGGCCTTTTCCCATAGCAGGTTCTCTCTACTTTCGAAGGCCCGAATTCCCTATGAACATTGGATGCGTCAGCAGCCCCGACTGACGGAGAGGGGGTCAATCAAATGTCTTCTTTCATCTGAGACTGTATAGATGCAACTTCCTTTGTCAAAAAACTGCGCATTTTTTTTGGCAAGAAGGAGTGATTGTAGGGAACGAACACACATTGACTCGTGATGCATTGTGATACTGACGCGCTTCAACAGCAAATGCATTCAGATGTGAATGGAGTGCTCGAAGTGAACGAAATACAACGACTGGATAAAAATAGTTTTGAAGATCGAGACAGAAAATATCACCGTATCGCGGCGAGTGCGATAGGACGAGCTATAATACAAGTGATATATTTCTGTCGAGACCGCAACATCATCAGAGTCATGACGTCATATTCGTGACGTCATTGTCTGATATTTCCTTGTTTCAGGTCAGTACGGATATACTGACAATATCAGACAGTAAGATCACAAAAAAATGTTCATATTGCCGATAATTCGGGTTATCGGTAGAGGGTTTTCACAAGGATCTGCTAACATCATCATGAGATCTTATATACCACTTACAATAAAACAATACCAATCTTGAGAAAATATGTGTTTGTGTAATTAGAGGGGTATTAATCACTTTCAATGTAAAAAGGATGTAATTGGCTATCTGAATACTTTTAGAAAAAAGAAATTTAGCATGTTGTCATTAATAACCTCGTTTAATTTTGTCTGACACTTTACCATTTTTGGGGTGAATGTAAAAAGATTTCCGTTTCTAGGTCGTTTGTAGAAAGGCTGTTTAAAGTCTAACCCGCAAAGAGCGTGGTATTGGTATATGTTGGATTTTTATGTACTTGTGTGCTTTATATCCATTAGACGACTTGTCTTTAAAGGACTTAACAATGAAGTTGATTGCTTTTAGCTTTAAGTTGGGGGTCGTCTTGACCTTACTATGAGGTATGAGCAAAACTCATTATTGAAGGCCTCATGGTGACTTCATGATGGAGAACAACATTAAAAGCGTTGTTCCATTGCGTGGTTTTACCATTTATTTGTAGAGGCTTTGTCTCATGTGCATTTACTCCATATCTCTTCATTGCATATTTAAGCGATTTTTGCAGCTAGACTTCAAATCTTGTCACCACTTCACGCAAAATTCATGGATAAAAATGAAGAACAGGATGGTATTGATTCTAAAAAAATTGAACTTCAAAAAGATTTTGAGAAAAAGGGGTTTCTGTACAAAAAATTTGAAAAGCCTGATTTTAGTGTTGTTTGAACTTACTAATATTATATTTTTAATACCAAATATGTCGAAGTCATCAATTTATTTTTATTTGACTTATTATAAAGCTACATCGTAAATATTATTCAGATGGCTGAACTGTTTTGATTAGAGCTGCTATTGTTTTTGATATTTTCAAAGGCCAATCTTTCAAAGGTGCATCTTCATGTGTCGCCTTTTCATCAGGATGTTCATTGAAAAAAAAAAACTGAATATAATAACCTCAATGCTTTTCCCGATTGATGTCACTGCTGAACTATCAGGTAGTTCGCAGGAACAATGACAATTCACACATGTACAAAAAATTGTTCCTTGTGCGTGATTTTTCCCTTTATCACAACGTCACAGAACAAAACCTGATAGTGCAGCGGTGACACCAGACATGAAAAAAATATGGTTTGTGCATTCCATTGTACCAATTCAACCACTGCTTTAATGTGTGCTAAAACTTTTCATAAGCGTTACCTTAAAGAAATAGCTAAAAGTAAAACTAATCATTTTTCATCTGTTGTTTTTTTAAACATGAAAGTTTTGTGTACTTGCTGAATGTTTTTAAAATATTGGACTTTTGGTAATTTGCACAACTGAAAAAAAGTGTTGGATAACCATCAATTAGTTTGTGTCAACTCCTTGAACAAGCTGCATGTATTACTTTACAAATGATCAGTTATGTACCTTCTTCCATGCATATCATGAATAAAATCTGAGACTAAAGAAGTGATCAATCTCATGATGTGATCTCCCAAAAGTTTTGTGTAGGTTATTGAATTTTGTTGACACAAACATTGTTTCAATGGGGAAGATCATTGTTCTAAATGGTGGGGCAAGTTTCACCGTCTATGCATGATTGGTTATAGCAGGATCTGTTATAGCTGGTTATATTTTGTTTTTTATTATTTGAGGTTATGAGGATATTCCTTTCTGTTCCTAGAAGAATAATGTTTGTCTGACTAGAGAGGTAGGAAAATATACACATACTACATTTAAACGTTGTAATACGTAGCAAAGCGTAGTAAGAAGTATGATAACGGGATGAAACCTAATAACCGTGCTAAAACGTATTAATGCGTAGACTAAAACCTGACAGAACGTACTCAAACGTAGCGCAACCCAGCATAAACGTATTAAAACGTATTCACACCTCTATATTACGTTTCACTACGTATCAACTACGTGTTAACTACGCATCAGTACGTTCCTAATACGGTTTAGTACGTATGTACTACGTATCAATTTTTGGCCACGTTTGTATTGACCAGACCAATACAAACGGAACTAATAAAAATTGGTCTGCGTATCGCTACGTATATAGCGGTTTTTAACTACGCATTGCTACGTATATAGCGGGATCACTACGTTTTGAATACGTAGTAAAACCCTAGGCTTGAAACGTGACAGTGGGACTGAGGCTTTAAATTAATCTATTAGAAAATGTTACTTTATATCTATTGAATTTGTTTTGAACGACATTTAATTATTATCTGCATATTTTCGTCTTTAAAATTATTAACATTTTGTATATATTTGAATGGTAAGAGTCAGTGTCTTGTATTCCACAGTTATGTCCATTAAATCATCAAAATGATCTTAGGTAGAGTTACTACAAGATAGATATTTGTCATCGAATTAGTTGTTTTATGGGATAAATGTAATAAAACGTATAAGTTCCTTTTATATATTTCCCTCGTTTTACCAAATGTGAGTAATATGTCCTACATCGGTAAATGGCGATACATAGTTCTACAAGTCATTATTACAGTAGAATGTATTGTAAATACCTTGTAATGCTATCTAAGTTCCCTCACTTGTAGTTTAAGTTTGGATGTGAAGCAATCTTTTTAATGATTTACGAAATGTTTTAAGGTTCAAATAGTAAACAAACATGCATGGAATAAATAGGAACGAGGCAGCAATATCTACTACATCACGAATCCGTGGTATCAATTTACTGGAAGGATTTAAATATTCATCTTTTTTGTATATCCATACTAAGACCATACGTAAATCAAGACATACTGATGGTAGTTGAAGTACACTATACATCATCGATACGATTAATACTGAACGTAGAAGACCAATGTCGCGCTCACTATTATTGGAATTTTGTCTTCGCCACTTGATAAGTTTGTATATTTTCACAGCCAATGAAATATCTAGAACTAAAACCAATAAATATATAAACGTATAAACTACTATACTCCACCAAAGACTTGTTTTGAATCCATCGTCACCGGTTAAATTCAGTATATCTAACCAAACTTCTATATAGCACGCTTCTACGTGTTTATCTGTAAGGGATACAGCGGACCTAAACTTTGTTTTCACTATCCGAGTAGAGACGGAAACAACTAGTACATAAGCAATAAAAAATGCATTCAGTATAATTAATGCTGGCAACCAAACACGTTTACGCAGAAATTTTCTTGCAGCCATTGGAAACGATACTATCAGAAAACGTTGAATGGACATCAAAACGACACATGTAATTTGTAGGAACCTAAATTCGCCAATTATGAGCTTGAAAAATATCATGTTGATGTAGCAAGAGAAATAACTCATGTATTCATATACATCATCCAAAGCAAATAATTTTATTACGACAAAAATAGCGGTAGTTGATAAAATTATGTTCAAACAGCATATTGCATACACAAATTTTTCTCCACTTGTTGAAGGATTCTCGGCTCTATATCTTATAATTATAAACAAGGTTGCTGTCACCAACGATAAAACAGCAAGTGGCATAATACCATACTGATAAGTTGAAACCAATGGTAATGTATATTCTCTTTCCGCTTTCAAGAGACGGATTTCATACATGGTGCGATACAAGGTAGATATGTTTGAAATCATTTGACGAAGATGGTCCTCCATCCTGAATGCCAAATAGATCGAAGAATAATATATATACTTGCTCAATATCCTTTCGTAAAATATTACGTGATGTGGTTTCAATTTGTGCTGTGCGTTGTACAAGTTCTATGTCCCTTTTTATAGAAAGTTAAACTTGCATGAGTGAGATCAGCCAATAGACATTTAACATTAATGCTTTATTATAACCATATAATTCGTAGAAAACATATGTTCAAAATTAAATTATTTTTTTACTAATAATATATAGTATTGACATTCGATCGTGAGTCATAAATACACACTTTTAATGTTAGCAAAATATTTATATTTTGTTTTCTTATTTTTTTTCCTTGCTTTATTTTTATATACACGATCTCCAAGATCATTAAAACTTCTCGCAACATTGTCCGTTTTATTGGCATTATTTTTCAAATCTTTCTTATCATACTCTCGTTGACCATTATTTTTTTTTTTTGGTGTTTTAATATATGATTTAAAACATCATGACATGTCACTTCTAATATCACGTCCTTCATCGGCCCTAGGTAATATGTCATCCTTGAAGCTTGACCGCTCTCGGGGTGATAAAGGACGTTATATGAAAAATGTTATATACTAATCTATACTGTCAAACCTCGATGGGTCGAACACGAAAGGGCGAAGAAAAACAGTTCGAGCCATCAAATTTCTACCAATATCAAAAATATTTCCGTATCTGAACCGGAAGTGCAGTAGTCACAATTTCTCTTTTTTACCGTCGATTGTCGTGACCTGTGAAGATAGCATGGTAGTATTTATTTTCCCATTGCCGACAATTGCAAGATTTTGCAATATTTGGCTACTTTCTAAATTTTATCAGGGTTCAGAAACTGCAGTTACCTAGAGGACTTTCATACAAGATTTAAAAAATAAATGCAAAACATCATCATGCCCGTCTTGTTTTTAAGCTAGCTCCAGCTGAAGGAAGGACCCCTGATTTTCACCCTTTGCCGCAGTGAAAAGACTTAATATTAAAAGACCCATGAAAATTTACTGTTATACTTATTGAAGACCTTTGCCTATATCTAGGGATAATATATGTATTAAAGCTTGAAAACATTTGCTTTCTGGTATACAATACATTTACATCCAATCACAGGTTTTTAGTATATTCAGTTTGGTACACAATTGGGCAACCTAGTGCCAGGAATAAATACTACCGTGCCACCTATATGAATACACATTGAGCACACATCTAGTGGAAACACTTCCTGGAGTAAGATTACTCATTTCTTAAATGGTTACAATAAACAGGAAAAATGAAAGGATATTGAGTGAATGTACATGTGACAAAAACGCACACGATACATAGAAAACTCCAATTTATCAAGGACAGGGCTTTTATTCCTGTCTACATCTTGATGTCGTCCGAAGGTCTTCAACTAGAGGTGTACAATATTCACCCCCTCAAGCGAGATCAGCAAGGCCCCTAGCGTGCACTTAAGCGGTATTCTTGACAAAAATTATATCAAGGTCACTCCCTTGCTCCCCACCCGCCATGGAGTGCCAACTTGGGCGATGCTCAGGGTTATCCAGCTGAAAGCACCAGGGTTACAAGAAGAGAATAAAAATGTTGAGCAACATCGATCGCAGCTAAAATATGTCATTGAAGCAACACATGTCGGGAGCAGTCAATGAGCAAAAAAAAGTAAAATCGAGCAATGTATGCCTACACATATTTGTCATAAGGTAGCCCGACGAAACACAAAAATAAGGACAAAAACAACATCGATAGACAACACGGGGCACATCGAAATAGATGTAGGCAAACCTTGCAGTGTAACTTTGGTTGAAAGGGCAAAAATAGTCGTGTGTACAGCTTATAACATTTTAAAACAATAAAAATATTTAACAGCCAAATTGAAAAAAATAAATGAATTAGTAAACGTATGAGAAATTCTCACACGGACAAACACGCCATAACTGTAATATTATAAGAGCATACATCTCAAGCGCGGGGAGACTTTCTACTGACTCCACGCAGCACGAGAGACAAACTCTGCAGCAAATAGGAAAAATGAAAGGACAAAGTACATTTGAATTTGACCCTGACCCTATATTAGATTTCAAATGCCCATCCCCACAGGGAAAATAGGCTGGTTAGAAACTCCTATTTCAAGCATACGTTAAAATGGCTGACAGCTATTTCTTGGTAATATCATTGCATTCAAACATAGTAATAGTTACAGTCCTTCCAAGAAATATAGCTTAGATTATCCCTGTTGTATATAATCCATGACTACTGTCTTCAATGTCATTCTTATATTGACACTCTATGTTTTCATACAAATGACCACTCCATCTCTTACAGCAAGCCTTAAATGGACCCAAATTCTAAATGTGCCTAGCAGAATTTCAAAATGATGCAATGAAGCACATAAAAGGCCTTTTTACAGTTTACTTGCAGTTTTTCTCTTGCAAATAACTCAATACCGAAGTTACTATAAATCTATTTTCTGCATATGCGTATTTCGACAACTTATATCTCTTCAGTGAAGATAAAATCTAAATGTTTGGAATACCATCAAATCAAATATGTTAAAAAGCTGAAAGAGAACAAATACCCAATATGATCTAAATGTAAAGCCAAAATTAGCTAAGGACAGAGCTTTGCATGAGGGAGATACTCCTTAGTTTTCAGCAAAATTTACAAAAATTTAGATATTGCAAGGTTCGAAATAAAATCGGCTTTCGGGTCAGCACCGAAGTACTGACTACTGGGCTAGTGAATACCCTCGGGGACTAACAGTCCACCAGCAGAGGCATCGACCCAGTGGTAACAAATAACTAAATACCGAAGTAACTGTGAATTTATTTTCTGCTATGTACTATCAAAATGTACTATAAAGTGAATTTTTTCAACATATTCAGCAATGCGATAACAAAAACAGACCCCATGGGCAGATAAAAGTTCAAGTAAAGAGTTAGAACATGGCACAATTAACTCTATATTTTCATTTTGTCACAAAAAAGTCTTAATTCAACTTATGGCTGCCACAAACTAACATTTTCACTACAAATATTCAGCAAAAGTTGCATTTTTATCTAATGACGGTCAAAATTTATGTCCATAATTCACCCATTTTGGGCTTCAAATTGAAAATTTATTTTGGTATTTAAATCTAATTTGTTAATTGAAATTAGAAAAGTGTATTATAATAAACATTTTTATCCAAAATATACCCAAACTGTACAACATAATTGGAAAATTTTGCCAGAATTTTAATTTCGGTATTTTTGCATAAATTTGGAATAATTTTCCTCTTTTTGATTTGTCGCGACTAAAATCTTAGCTTAGATATTAAAGCGTACGACTGCGAAAAGTAAAAACAAATGCCAAAATATACTTTTCTACCAAAATAATTCCCAATTGACTGATTCCACTTGATGTAGTAACCAAAACTATATGAGCACATCCTTAAAAATCAAAAATTGCAGAATCAGCAACATTTCCTAATTTCTAAGCCCTTTTTAACCTTTTGGTTTATTATTATTCAATACATAGGTGAAATTCATAACAATAAGTACTACAATGTAAGATTTTATATTAACAAATGAAAATTTAAAATAACTCATTTCACCCTATAGGTATCACGGTAGTTTTTATTTTCCCATTGCCGACAATAGTAAGATTTTGCAATGTTTGGCTACTTTCTGAATTCTATCAGGGTTCAGAGACTGCATTTACCTAGAGGACTTTCAAACAAGATTTAAAAAATAAAAGCAAAACATCCTCATGCACGTCTTGCTTTTCAGCTAGTTCCAGCTGAAGGAAGTGACCCCTGATTTTCACCCTTTGCCACAGTGAAAAGACTAAATATTAAAAGACCCATGAAAAATTTACTGTTATACTTATTGAAGATCTTTGCCTATATTTAAGCATAATATATGTATGAAAACTTGAAAACATTTTGTTTCTGGTTTTAAATACATTTATATCCAATCACAGGTTTTAGTATATTCAGTTGAGTAGGGTACACAATTGGGCAACCCAGTGCCAGGAATAAATAATACCGTGCCACCTGAAAATGAGCCTTGTTTATAAATTTGTTTATTCTGTATGATGCACGTATCAAATCTTTATTTTTGTAGTTAATAAAGATAACTTGTAGAAACTTGTATTTGATTTAATGTGTATTTTAAGTGATTTGTGTACATGTGTATTGGATATCGATAGATCTGTGATAATAACAGACTGCTACTAACACAAGTTAATGCATGTGTAAATACATGACCCGTACCTACCTCTATCTTCTTTTTTTTTTTAAAAATACAAAGTAATAAGTTTACATTTTTATTACATTCAGAAAATTAAAAAAACA
Source organism: Modiolus philippinarum (assembly GCA_002080025.1). Taxonomy (NCBI): domain Eukaryota; kingdom Metazoa; phylum Mollusca; class Bivalvia; order Mytilida; family Modiolidae; genus Modiolus; species Modiolus philippinarum. The sequence continues at coordinate 25,409 of MJUU01055342.1, read as the reverse complement.
AGTCTACATTTTCATTGCATCACAAAAATATATCAATCCTTGATAAGATAGGGAAAGTATGTATACTTTGTGCCAGCTCTCGCGTAACGAAGCAACTACGAAAGATACACTCTTATTATTGGGTTATTGGACGTGGTTTGTTTCCATTGATTTATTCACTTTTTTACTGGGAGACATAGGGCTTGCAATATGGTGTAAGCTTCCTCACTGTGTTGAGAGCCGTACGATGACGCCTAAATGTTTTGTTTTGGGTCGTTTTAACCTGGAGATGTTGTCTCCTTGACATTTACCCCTTTTCCTTTCCTTTTCACACTCTGTAAGCAGAAGAAGCTGAAATATTACTGCTCATGGACATATGAAATATATGCCATAAAAGTATAACAATTAAAATAAGCAAAGAAGTAAGTGAGTCAGTCAAACGAACAAACAGTCCATGGACAAGGGCAACATTTGAAACATTAAGAAACAAGGACACCACTTGAGTACAGGGAAAAAAAGAAAAATGAAAACACACATACGGATGAACAACACGGACTCAATAAAAACCATTTCGATGTTGACAAAAAGTTGTGATGCAGTAAAGGACCCCACTATCAAGTGGGTCTCGATAGGCGGGATTGACCTTTTTAAGCAAGCGGGAAACGGGATCGTGGCAAAAAAGTGCACGTGAAAACGGGAAAGGATGTCCAGCGTGAAGCGGGAATTGAAGAAAAATGCGCCAGTGAAACGGGGAAAGGCTACCTCTTTAAGTCTTTGTAAAACATTTTCCCGCCCGTGAAACGGGAAAGTGTAGAAAAAACTAACGGGATTTCGGGAAAAGGACCCCCCCCATTGAGACCCCCTATCAAATTTAGTATTATGCAGCTGCAGAAAACAAAATTTGCCAATGCGACTACGACAGAAAAAAAGACTGAATCGCTCATCTGACAAAATGTTTCTGTTAAAGCCATGTCTATGCTGATGACCAAAAGAATCTAATATTAAGCTATAGTTCCATACATTTTACAATTCAGTTTGGTTAAATGCTTCGATGATTTCATAGAAAATGACAAAAATGACCAATTTCCCATAAGGTCAAATGTTAATCTATATTTCGCCTTGACTGCATGATGTTTTTTAGATCGGAACGCAGTGAGCAATTAGCAATCTTTGTCATTCCTACATCATTCCTGTAAGGTTTGGTTGAATTTGCTAAAGTAGATATAGAGAAGAAGATGAAGATGTGTTTTTCCCATTGGGTCCAATGTTAAACCTTGTTTACGTGTTAAAAATTGAATAACACTTGTATTTAAAAGTATAATCTCTGATTAATTACTATTCTGAACAGTCAAATCCACGCCTCACCTCATTCCTCACGGATTTGACATAACCGGTTTTGACTCAACCCTGGATTGACTCACTGATAATGTGACGGGTGCCGCTAGCGAAGCTGGACATGCTTACCCTTCCGGAGCACCTGATGTCACTCCCGGTTTTTATGGGAGTTCACACTGCCAGTGGTTTTAGTTTTTGTGTTGTCTTGTATATCATACTGTAAAATTTTAGTTTTGTCTTCTTTGGTGATGTTCGTGCTATTGGTTTGTCCTGGTTAATGTTTGAATACTCAGGAGACTTACAACAGCTTTTCAAATTTTTACCTTGGTACTGTTTGAGGGTTGAGAGAAGTAACTCGTACCATGGATTTTTATCGGTTTTTACTAAGGGTTAGAAAGTGGCAATTCCAATCAGCCTCAAGTCAGACTTTCAAAACAATATATACCTCACTGATCGTGTGACGGGTGTCGCTAGTGGAGCAGGACATTCTTACCCTTCCGGAGCACCTGATGTAACTCCCGGTTTTCATGGGAGTTCACACTATGAGTGCCTTAGTTTTTAATGTCGTCTTTTTATTTCCGTGCTTATAGCTGTCTCACTTCCTTGTTTTGTATTTGTTTTTCTCTGTTGCCGTTTTTGCCATGTCTTCGGATTTCGATTTTTGTGGTCTTCGCTTCCCTTGTTCCTTCGGTATTCTTCTGCCGTTGCTCCAATACATTTAAATCTTTCTCTAAATCTTCCTGCGAGTAAACTTGAGCTTATAGTCATAAGTAGCTCTACAATTTACCCTTCTTGGTATGAATCCTATTATGTGTTGTACTTAATCATCTTTCCCAATTTTGTTCTCTGTCGAAATCGCACAAGATGACAAATGATTCTGAAAAATAAAGGCATACTTTCTTGTTTTCAAACTAAACAGGTCTAATTTTGTAAAAAAAAATATCATTCGAATGGTCTGTTCCAACATTTACAATTTTAATTTTGCAACCTATTATAGACTTTGTGTAATCTCTAAACAACAGTATAAGTAAAGTACCGACGTTGCTGTAAATTTTATAAACGATGTTAAATTTTGTGTATTATTTCTCTCTCTATTTCTTTTTGCACCGGTGGTAAGCAGACATTATATTCTTCTTTTCGAATGTACCTTCTTCACCATAATTTGCAATAGATAGTTTTATTTAAAAGCAGGTTGTCTCCATCTACCTCCTGAGCTGTGTATTAATCGAAATATTGTGTTAAGAAATCAACACAGTTAATCAAAATGTAATTAATCTTAATTACTGTAGTAACTTTCTATCTCAACCCCTCACCCCGAGGGTACCCCCCGGGATATAGAAAGAGGGCCCAGTATTCCAGGCTGCGGAGTGTCACCCCTCCAAAACTGGATGTCCGTGGTTGTGCGGGATGAATAACGCTTCCTGCACGTCAAAGAACCCTTGTAGCAAGCTCTTTTTTGAGTCGTCCGTAGGTGATTTGCTACAAAATTAAATTCCCCGTCCTTTTCGATTTCACCCTCCTTTTCCAGTGGCAGTCAGAATGTGACGTCCCATGACCCTTTCCATACCCCAAAGTTATTTTTTATTAACAAACTTGTTATCGTCTTGATATAGCTGAAATATTGCTCATTAGACGTTTAACAATATTCAATCAATCTATCTATCTATCTCATTCGAACTTTCCTTTTCCCCTATATTTCCACCAACTGTCGACATTTTATTCCTATACCTACTATGAGAATGCTGATTGAAACTCTAATGGAGAAAAGTGGATCTTCATACACTTTGATCTGAGAAAAATGTGCAACACAATTACATTTTTTGCTGATAGTGAATGGATCAAGACATGGGGAAGAAATTTGCAGGTTTCACTGTATGCCATGATAGCGTAATACTTGCAAGATAAAGTAACACGACGATGAAGAAGCTTTCTTTACCTCGTATATTCTCGAATCTAATAAAATAAAATACCCTTGAAAAAAATCTAGTACTTTGATTTCCTCCTCAGCATAATCGGGCTTAAAACATTTGGGAGACCAATCAGGATATACCACTTCTTTAACTCATGAGCTTTAATGTTGTCTTCTGTCTCTATAACAATTGTTGCCACATTTATGTAATTGACATCGGAAGGAACACTCAAGAAATACAAAGCAATTGAAAATGTTGTAGGTAGCATTTAACAGAGAAATTTCTCTTTCATACAAGTTCAGAAGGCTTTTCTTCCATTGAGTTTGATGATTAAACAGGAACTTCCAATAAATTTCATAAAGGATCTTGGTAAATGTTTCACGAATCCTCTCATCTTCAACAGTCCTCATTGGTCTAAATGTCTGAAACATAAAGACGAATGGTTTGTTATTGATTTACGCAAAGCAATAAAAACGCATGTCTTAAAGAATTCTTTACAATTTTTTCTATAATATATGATAAGTTTGTTGTGCAGTGGTTTACACATCATCGTGTGAGAACTTAAAACCAAAATGATCTTAAAATACGTGTCACTCATGAGGAATTATTCAACAACAAAATACCGAAGTTACTCTGTCCTTTATTGTGGACAGAGTAACAGTAGATAAAGGTGACAGTGAAGAAATTTTCCATGATATTGATAAACTTAAAAAAACACTTTCAAGATCAGGGTGTATGCACACAATATGATAAAGAATTTGAAGAAAATATAATTAGAGAATTAAAAACCCTTGAAAATGAATTAGAATATGTTGATGTAACCGATAAACCAATAAAATGACATTAAACAAATAATTAAAAAACTGAAACTAGGTAAATCTACAGGTCCTGATACTATCCCAAATGAAGTTTTGAAACATAGCAGTGTGGTGACATTGCCTACATATGCTAACTTATTTAACCTTCTATTAAGTAGCGGATGTTATCCTAAATTATGGGAACAGTCCTATATCATAGCTGTACACAAGAGTGGAGATAAAAGTATATTAAGCAACTATAGGGGATTTTTTTTAATGAATTGTTTTTCAAAAATTTGTAGTGCAGTCTTAAATGCATGACTTGTAAATTTAATGAGTACTAAATATAATACTAGTCAGTTTGGCTTTCATGAAAATCATAGAACCTCAGACAGTATATTTGTCATAAAGTCTCTAATAAATAAGTATTTGCATAAGAATAAGAAAATGATATATGTATGCTTTGTGGACCTTAAAAAGGCGTTTGACTCTTTATGGAGAAATGGGTTGCTCTATAAACTTGTAAGGGCAGGAATTGGGAAAAATATGTACGAAATAATAAAAAGTCAGTTTAGGAACACTGAAGGGGCAATAAAATATATAGATAAACACTCTACTTTCTTTCAAATTCAAAGAGATGTCAGACAAGGAGATTCAATTAGTCCCACATTATTTAATATCTTTATTAATGACCTTAATAAAAGCTTTAGTGATGACAATTGTAGACCATTGAAATTGTTAGAACATAATGTCAGTTGTCTACTTTTCGCTGATGATCTTGTTATATTATCCGAGTCAAAAATAGGACTTAAAAATTGCTTAAATAACTTAGAAGAATACTGTAACAAATGGCAGTTGACAGCAAATGTCAGTAAAACCAAGTCCATGATCTTACAAAATAGAATTAATGTCAGGAACGAGGAAGATTTCCTGACGTGCAAAAATAGTAAAATTGAAAATGTTACAGATTTTACATTTTTGAAAAATAAAATTAAATGTAATGGCAGTTTAGAACAAAGTAGTGAAGACCTAGCAAAAAAAGCTAGGAAAGCTATGTATAGCATTAAGTCTTACACATCTTCATATTCTGATATTCCTGTTAAGATATCTTGCAATTTATTTGACACTATGATTAGGCCAATCTTGTGCTACAATTCAGAAATATTTTATATGGATATTTACTTAAAATATTATAGAGCAAAAGAAAGGAGTAGAAAAAACAATTTTCTTATTGATAAATTTGATTTTATTGATAAGTCTACACTTGAAAAAGTACATCTTCGCTTCTGCAAAAATATACTAGTGGTAAAAAGAAATTCTACCAATTTAACTGCAAGAGCAGAAATGGGAAGAACTCCTATAGAAAAATATATTGTTTTGCAAACAGTTAAATATTTTTCTCGTCTACATATGGATAATATCAATCCTCTACTAAGGGATGCATTTCAACTTTGTAAACAGTTAGATTCTGAGAATATCTATTCCTGGTTTACATATGCCAAAGATTTATGCTCAGAAATTGGTATTGATATTAAAGAACTAGACACCTGTAAAAATATTAAAATATTTAATAATTTGAAGAAAAGTTTGAAAAAAACAAATAGATGACCATTATAATGATATTTTTTGCAATAAAATTTCGCGCCTAAACGAAGATAATAAAATATTTTATACAAATATTTAAAACAAGAGCCATCTGAAATGGAATATTATTTGTCCACTCCCAATTTTGAAACGCGTAAATATATAACTAAATTTAGAACTAGTGACCATTCGCTTCAAATTGAAATCGGGAGATATAAAAAAATAAATAGAGACCAGAGATTTTGTATAAGCTGTAAACAAAAATTAGATGATGAATATCACTTTTTTTCTACATTGTCCTATGAATAATCATCTACGTAACGAACTAGAATTTAATTTAGATTTTGACCTAAAAACTGGATCAGACATAATAAATTTAAAAACAATTCTGAATCCGTCGACACCTTCTAATATTAAAGCAGTTGCTTCTTTCATAAAGAGGTCATTAGAACTGAGGGGAGAAGGTTAAGCTTTACTGTTTTAATATTAAAAATTGAAATGTTTGAAAAATATGATTTTTGTATGTTTCATGTGCTTTGTATTGTGTTCTTTTTGTATTGTATTGCTATGACTCTAACGAGTCTTTTGTCTGCAAAAAGTATTTATTATGATTTTACATGCAGTTTAAAAAATTAAAGATATTATTTCGTTGGTTTTAAATAACTAAAATGTACAATATAAAGTTTATCACCTGTGATAATACCTTTTTATTGCCCATTTCATATAAGTTACCTACCCCTTTGCATAAAAAGTTCTAGGAATCATACTATCTATGACATTCCTTTAATGCCCTTATTTGCTATACTATAATAATTGCGCCCCATGTAAGCAAATAAAACCATGATTTTTTTTTTTGCAAAACTTTGTTTAACGGTTCACGAGGACGAAAGATATAAACGGTGTATATAGATGGATGGACAAATTGTTTACTCGAGAACAATGAAACCCTTGAAAAAATGTGCTAGGAGGTATAAGCATGAAACCTCGTCAGGGTTGTATACTGCTGCTGAGCAAATATTTTCCTCTGAAAATGAACTTTTATGATATAAGCAATTCCTTCAACTTAAAACACCTACTGTCGTCCTAATATTCATCTGCTTGGCACCTGAATCGGTTTTCAGGGGCTCCGGCTACAGAGCTGCCGGGCACGTCATCAGAAGATAGATAGTGAATGCCCTATCTTTGTTGGGTAGTCAGGTCATAATACGGAAAGCCTTACCTAGAACCATTGCCAAACTGTGTGCCGAAACACCACACTCCATGCATTATAAAGACCCCATACATATTTTTCTAAAGAGAACAGGATCACTGGGACTCGTATAGAAGGCTTAAATTCCTTTGCCTACCAATTTCTCCCCTTTTTCAATGGCAATAACAACTCATTGCGCCGGTTATCCCTTCCACCTTTGTGTCTTACTTCTTTTACTTATACCGCCGTGCGCGGTCCCGGCTTATGAATAGGCCCGCAGCATTCTCTGAGCTTGGAGTATGAGTCTTCCTAACAGAGGACCCCGAGGGAACCCCGGGATATAGAAATAGGACCTAGTATCTCCGGCTTGCGGGGTTTGACCCCTCCTAAACGGAGGCTGACCCCGAGGGTCCCGGGTATTAGAAATAGGACCCATTCTGTGGTTGTGCGGGATTAATAAATACACAACCCATCTCTCGGATGGGATGTAAACTCAGGTCCACGTGTTGGAAGAAACGCCACGCTTCCTGCACGTTAAAGAACCCTTGTAGCAAGCTCTTTTTGGGGTGGTCCGTAGGTGATCGGCTACAAGGCTAAATTCCCCGTCCTTTACGATTTCACCCTACTTTTCCAGTGGCAGTAAGAATTTCCCGTCCCATGGCCCTTTCCATACCCCAAAGTGATTATTTATTAACAAACTTGTTCTCGTCTTGATATAGCTGAAATATTGCTGAGTAGACGTTAAACAATATTCAATCAATCAATCTTTTACTTATATTTTTTTTATTAACTTGTCCTCGTCCTTATATAGCTGAAAAATTGCCCACTGGAAGCTTATCAATCATTCATCTGTGTCCCCTTTCAAACGCAAGTAAAACGTTTTCTCTATCTTTCTCCTGTTTGCACTGGACCACCACTTCTGTAAAATGTCGAAACAGTGCTTCACAAAATGATCAGTCAACGTTTTTTCATCGATGAAAAGAACTGAGAAATAACTAGATTATCAATGTAGATACTCCAACGAAGAATTGAGAGTCAGTGTTGTTAAATATATCTTAACTATAAAATAAGTATGTTCATAATACTATAATTTTGAAGGTTAGTATTGTAATGGAAACAAAGTAATAACAAATGTTTGATAGATTAAAAACACATTTTGGTGAAGATACCTTTCAATGTTGTTATTTTTCTGCTTCTTGAAAGTTATTGCTAAAAGGTTTTAAATGACCACCTGTTAAGGCTAGAATCTCTTTATAGTAATTGCTGGTATATCCTTGAAAAAGAGACTGTTTCAAATGTTATCCCTTCCACCTTTGTTTCGTACTTTTTTTACTTATATTGTGTTAATTGATAAACATATTCTTATCATGATGTTGCTGAAATATTGCTCACCGAACGTTAAACTCTTACTAACCAATCAATCGTATTCATCTGTGTCCCTTTTAAACGCATGGTAAACTTTTCTCAAGTTTTCTCTTGTTTTACTGGCCACCAATTATTTAACTACTTCCTAAAATAAAGAAGCTTTCCATTATAAATGTACATATAATTTATAAATAACTGTAACCAAATGATTAATGTCGAATCATGTGCATGGTGCGATATAAAAGCCACAATGGGTTGAAATTGACTCGGTAGATCCTATGTTCCATATGGCGAAAAGAAATCATAAAATCCAAATCTTATTGAAAAAGGCTAGCTGGTAGTATCTTCATTACATTCCCAATCGGTTCACATTAAATAAAACCCATTGTTTGAATTGCTTGTCGGTTTCCTGCCATAATAGAGTACATTTATTTAAGATGATGAAACAGTGCTTTACAAAATGAGAAGTCAACGATTTTTCATGTGAGAAGTTCTGAAAATTAACTAGGATATCGATGTACTGATGTGGAAATAAAAATTGATAAAAATTGACAACAAAATTAATTTAGTAGGTCAGTTAAGAAAAAAAACACATGTTTGTGCAAATATCTGGTAAATATGGTTATTTCTCTGCTTCTTGATAGCCACTGCTATGTGATTTTTGAATGGCCATCTGTGATGGTCAGAATCTCTTAATAGTAATTGCTGGTATATCCCGTCCTTTAAAAAGAAACTGTTTCATATATATATGTTTGTGTATGAGTTTCCCGTATGTTGGTTTCACCTAAATAGATTATAGTAGGAGTTGCCACCAGGCGACCCAGATGATGGATTCACTTGAATAGATGTATGTAAAATTTGTCACCAAGCATGATCTGCTTCTTCCTTCCGTATTCGTTTCCCGATGTATTGTTATCAATGTTTTCATATCTTTTTAAAATGTAAAGCCATTTATTCTTACCACTGATATTTAAAGTGAATTGGGATTTTTATCTCTCAGGGCTGTAGTATATTAGATTTTTTGTATTAGATAATGTACAACGTATATTATAATGCTTAAAAATAGTTATCACCTATCGCAAGGATCGAGGCGATAGTGTAGTATAGAGTGTAATCATATACATTGAGAAAGATCAAGATGTATAAGATGTCCATCCATATTTAGTTTAATGTCATTGTCTGGTTTAAATGTGGAAATATTTCCAAAATTGGGCAATCAGTGTTAAAGAGAATCTTGCGATAAATTAACACGTTCTTGAAAGCATAAAGTTGATACAGGTTTCTGTCAAAGCAATGAATTAATTTGACCACTTCTATATTTATATTTTATTTGAAATAAAGGAATAATTTGACACCATTAGTTTTTCTCGTTTAAAAGCAGATTCGATAATTAGTTCATGTAGAGCTTAATTTTCTTTCCCTACCCATACCTCCCATTTTCAAGTGGCAGTTGGGTAGACAGTTCATAATTCGGAAAGCCTGACCGCGAACAACTGAAGTCTAACTTTTAAGAAACACCATACCCCATGAAGTTTAAAGACCCTTTCTATATTACTCGTACAAAATCAGACTCACTAGAGATTGTATAAAAGAAAATTTCCTGTCCCTACTAATTTCCAACTTCTAGCTCGAGTAGTACCTTCCTCCTTTATATTTTCTTCTTTTACTTATTATTTTTACTTAATAACTTGTTCTCCTTTTGATACAGCTGAAATTTTCCCCACTGAACTTTAAACTCTAAATATCAATCAATTGAGGGGTAGGCCTAAAATTTTCCAATCGTTTTATTTTATTTATTTATTTTTTTTTTATTTACAGTTTTTAATCTATAGATATCTGTTTAAACTTAAAGCAATTTTCAACAATTTTTCACAGTTCCGTTTTATGTCTAGTGATCATCAAAGATTTTATGTTTCCTTATAATATTTGGTCCTTTCATGACTTGCTTATTGTGTATATAATAGGCTCAATTTGAAATTGTGTTTGATATAAAATTATCCCAAATGCAAAATTCAGAAGTATAAACAAGTGTGAAAGTAGACATGAAATAAAATGGTAAATTTAAATAGTTTGAACTGGAATACATTTGTAATTTTGGCCATATGTACTGAAAAATGTACTCAATTTTTATCAGTATTAAACACCTCTTGTAAAAACTTCAGTCGTTTAATTTTTATCAAAATCGGAAAATATAAAGGAAATTTATTTATGTAAGACCAGCATGCCCACTGCTTTTTGTAGATGGGGGTACATGTACCCTTGTACAAGGTGTTTTTAGGGTACATATGTAACCAGTATTTTTAACTTCGCTACTTAAAACGGCTTCGTAAGGAACCTATGAACTTGCATGACATATGCCGACCACTATTTTCCTTTCACTTATTATTAAAAAATACATTTGCATGTGAAAACCAAAGTTTTAAATGATCAATTTTTCAAATGTACGTGCTTGAACGTTTTGATCTGTGAAATTGTTCGTCCATATTTAAAATATACGTGAATTACGTTCTGCAGTACGTGCATGGGCTTGCTGGAAAGATATAGTGAAATTTTAGGAAAGTCTACCGTTGCATTTTTTCAAAATTTAGAAATAAAGTCAACAAAAATTCCTGAAACTATGCTTTAAATTACCTGCCTTGAAAGAAATCCGAGTTTTATATAGTTTTCATTTTTTTTAAAGATCTCGTTGCATGAAATATAGAGTTAATGTGCTAATAATAAATAACTGGATGTTAGGTAGTGATTTACATGATTTTTTGTTACAATTTTGAAATTTTATTTATACCTATTACAATGTGGTATTTTTTATGTAAGTACTATGAAAGTGAAAAACAGAGTGATCTCTTCATATCCCAGAACTATCCCATTAAGAAGAGCAATGAAGTAGAAAAAAAATTCAAATTAAATCGACAAAACGATTTCCACAGATGAAATGACTAACCAGGTTCAAGGTCATTTTGATTTATTGTTCGAAGTAGTTCAATCATAGGAACCGCATGTAAAGGAGACGCTGACATGTGACTATTTATATTCTGCCCATAGCACTAGTCGGGAAATAAGAATATATCTGCCATTGTTTGAGTAAGTGACTTGATATATAGGAGAAAAGCAGTTGCAATTTTGCCGCACCTGCTTCTTCCTGTTTCACTTCGAGTACATCACCCAAAGGGTAAACAGGTAGATAAGCTAAGGCAATTAAATTTCCTTTCCTTATAAGCTTGGCTTATCTTAAAACAGGGAGATTGAAGAGCGGCCTGCGAGTCAAATGTTGAAGTAGTGATCAGTTTTTTTGTTTGTTTGTTTGTGTTTTTTTTTGTTTTTTGTTTTTTGTTTGTTTTTTGTTTTTTTTTTTTTTTTTTTTTTTTGTTTTTTTGTTTTGTTTTTTTTGCATTACCTATCAAATTGTATGTCCTCCCAAGCTATGACTTTCTGCTCTATGTGCTCGCTGTTCTTCTGAATCATTTCTTCTGTCAATGATCCATTTTCTTTCTTTCTTTGTACAGGTTGCAAACACGACATTGGTCCTTTTTTGGTGTGTGGAAAGACTAGTTGTACTTTATTAAGTTAGAATTCAATTAGAAAATTAATAATTAATAGTATGAATACAAACGGCATTAGGTTTGGAAACTTGAAAAAATTGTTGGAAACAGGAAAATAAATATTTAGGCCGACAAGTGATTGGTATTAAATAAAACGAAGCTCTTTACACGTCATAAAATCTTACTATATGAGGCCTCTCTAAGTAACCTTAATCAATTTTTTGTTTTACCAGAATCTGTTTACATGCATAAAATGGAACAGGAGATACTCGACTACCATATCGAGTGAATATATTGATGAGAAATCACAAAATAGTCCAAATTAATTTCGTATGAAATTACTGAGGCACATTGATCACTGTGAGTGCCTCAGCAGTGGTTTAGAATAACATTAATCGCCAAATGGAAGACTTTTCTTCTCTTACAATGGTGCATATACCATCCCATTTTATACTTAGGCAATGCTATATCATTTTGGATGATGGAAATACACATCCTGAATACAAAATTTATCAATTATTTCAAACGTCCATTTTGAATAGACATTTAGGTACTTTTTAAATTTAAAGAAAACGACTGATCCAAAGACCATGGCAACGTCGGAAACACCAGGAAATACCAAGACAACGTATGGGTATGGCACAGAAAGAAAATGAAAAACACACATACAAAGATGAACAACACGGAGTAAATAAAAAGCATGGGTTATTTAGAGTTATTGTCTCCTGTTTCTTGTAAGGCACCGTGTTGAACATGTCAATTCCGGTTGAAAAATTAAATCAAGTAGAGGAGAAATCTGGGGAATATATGTCCTTTAGCGGTCCACAAGATCTGGATGTCGACCGCAAAAATTTTACAGCTATGATTTCAACTTATGTGTAGCATACCCTCTATTAAGTAGCGTGTTTCCTAGTAATTGAACTCTTTCAAAGAAACACTGTTTCGCACATAGGCCCTCGAGTAGCCAATGAGGGTTGCCAGAAAGAAAAGGGAAGTTAGGTATTTGAAGAGTGAAGAATTATTTCTGCCACAGGTAATTTTCGCCTTCAGTAATATTTTTTATCGTCGCAAGTTTTGTGCAATCGATGTGAGCACATTTTACACCCAACTACAACGCCAATGTTAACGTTTATTTTAGGGATGTTGTCGTAATAATTTGTTTTCCTATGTTATCTATATACCCGAAGAAGCTGTTTATCTAATCGTTAATCGTTTCTAGTCCTCAATTCAAGGATAACCTTTATCTTATATACCCAAAATGAACTCGAAATTAAAGAGATCACTGATACACCATCACCAGCATCATACCTGGACCTATACCTCTACATTGACAACTCTTGACGTCTGAAAACAAAATTTTACGACAAGCGTGATGATTTCGACTTTCCAATAGTGAACTTCCCGTTTTTGTGCAGTAATATTCCCACTTCTCCGGCATATGGCGTGTACATTTCACAACTCATTCACAGTTGCCGTGTCTGCAGTTTGTACAGCAATTTTGTCAACAGAGCGAAATTACTGTCTCAAAAACTTATACATCAAGGGTATGTTCAGTCACTGTTGTAATTGTCACTATAGAAGTATTACGATCGTCACCACGATTTGAGGACCATTACAATGTTTCGGTTTCACAAATGAGAACCGATATCTTTTGGTAGATCCAGAGCTTGTTACCGGACTGACAAAATTACTGTGACAAAACCCGACTTTTCACTGGCAGTGTGACGGGTGCCACGCGTGGAGCAGATCATGCTTACCCTTCAGGAACACCTGATGATACTCCAGGTTTTTAGTTGGAGTTCAAACTGTCAGTGCTTTAGTTTTTAGTGTTGTTTTGTATACTACACTGTCATCTTTTAGTTTTGTCTTCGTTGATAATGTTTGTGATACGGAATCGCCCTTGTTATTGTCCGAATACTAAATAAATAAATAAAAACTTTAACCTTGGTAGTGTTTGAGGGTTAGAGAAGTAACACATACCATGGATTTTAATTGGTTTGTTTAAGGGTTAGAAAATGACATTAACCAATCAGTCACAAAGCATATCTTCAACACCATAATTTTTACTGGCTGTGTGACGGGTGCCATGCGTGGAGCAGATCATGCTTACCCTTCCGGAGCACCTGATGATACCTCAGTTTTTATTGGGGTTCACACTGCTAGTGCTTTAGTTTTTTGACGTTCTTGTTCTTTCTGTTTATTTGTTTTGTCTTTGTCATACTGTCTCAATTCGTGTTGCTGTGAATTGCCGTGATTTTGGATTTATGATTTTAGAATTTCCCCTTTCCTCGTTCTTGCTTCGGTATTCGTTTGCCGGTGTATTTGCATCATTTACAGAGAACGTGTTTCTTAAAAAAGACTGAAGTAAATTCCTCCCTATTTGCATGTAGAAGGAAGATAATTCAACACGATGACTTTTATTTCCTCAGTAATGCACGTAGAAAAAGTGTCGAATTTTGTCCGGCTTCACATACAGTTTTAAACGTCAAACATATGCACTGGGACTGGTATAGAAGGCTAAATTTCCTGCCCCTACACATTTCTCCCCCTTTCCAGTGGCAATTAAAACTCGTCCCGGTTGTCCCTTCTATTTTTCTTTTCTTACTTATATTTTGTGAGTCGATTATCTTGTTCTCTTCTTGATATAACTAAAATATTGTTCACTGGTCGTTTAACTCTAACTAATCAATTAATTAACCAAGCAATATGTATATACAAGAAACATGAATACAGTTATTCGGTTAAATGCAACAGAATAGTGTTTGGGATAATACATATATGAGAGGTTACTCCTTGAAGCTTTTGTACAGCATAACAAAACTAAATATTTATTATGCAACTTGAATAATTTTGTAATTTGTAAATGATTACATGCCAATCATACATGTAAACTTCGCATGATGCTCTTGTATGCTATTTTTTTTAAGTTCTAAGGACTCCCACATTTGGCGGATTCTCCTTTTGAATGAGGTTCCATAATGATAAGGTGTTATGAATATTTTAGTCTCTCTTATACACCTTTTATTACGGAACCATTAGCAAAGACCTTTAAAACAATTTTACAAAGAATGAACAAGTATGCGATTAAGCGATTGAAGTATTTATTCTTAGTATAAAAAGACATATATAAAATTGTATTCCTTTTTTATGTAGGAATATATAATTTTGATTATGTCTTTCCATATAATTTGATTTTAATGCTCCTATGAGAGGTTACGCCTTGAATCACGTGTATAACATAACTGAATTTACTGTTTCTCATTCAACTTGGGTATTTTTGTATTGTAATGCAATCTATGGGCATTACACGTACTAGACTGACATGTCCATTTTTGAGACTATAGTTAAAAAAAGGAATGCAGAGCCTCGGACTTCAAAGGTAGAACATTTAAAATTTTGATTGTTTGCTTTTTTCTTCGGTTGTTGAACGAGTGATGGTAGGTGTAGGTCTCAATATTCTGATTTTAATGAAATATATGGGAAAGGTCATTCTGAATTTCGATTTATAAAAGTTAAATATTCCATGTTGTCCTTTGTTAAGTTAAGCTGCAAAACATAATCATAATTAAGGTATTTTTCCCAAGGCCGAGCATGTGAATTAACCTCTGCGACCACGGCGGTATTCAATCGTGATGTATTTTTACTAAATGAACAAAATTGAATGTGGGTGTTGCATAATCATTTCAATGGTATGTGCGTATGCGGGCTGTTTGACTACTAATGTGCGTGTATAGATATTTTTAATCAAATCATTTGGCAATGGAGGCATAACAATACAAACATATGATTAAACATAAGAAATGTGTAAGTGGTTAGTAAAGTCACTGCAAAATATTTTAAAACCATGGTAGTAGAGTTACGCATTCCTCCGATATCTTGTTGCGACTAGATCCGATTGCCCATGAGAAATATGAAATAATTTTCTATGGCGCGCACGTAATAGAAGCACTGCTTTTATACACACAAGTCAAAGCTATATATGGAAATTCTAGGAGCCTAAATGAATGAAATTATCGCTAATGATTATATGATGTTCCACATCAGTCCAACTGAACTTGCATCATCTTATAATTAAGTCTCCCGAACGAAGTTTGTGGAAACTTATAGTTTTTTGCTCCGTTTCTTATTATTATTATTATCATTATTATTATTTCTTTCTTTCTTTCTTTCTTGTTCTTCACCCGCAAGTGTGTCCGCCCTTGTTCTCGGTCATCTTATCACCGATCTTAATGAAACTTGACATAGTGTTAAAGGACCATGTGTAGATGTGCAATCCGGTCAGGATCATTGTACAAGATGTGTAGAACATATTTTTGGGTCAACATTTTTTCAGAATGGCGGCCGTTGCCATGGAAACTGAAAAAAGGCGGGAAAATTAAAAGTGCTCCAAATTGGATGAAATTTTACAGGAAGATTGTACAAGTTGTGTAGAACATATTTTTGGGTCAAAATTTTCGACATNCAGGTTTAAAGTAATTTCTTTTTCAGCATCAAAAGCAAAATGCTATAGCAAACGTTAAATTGTATCCAGAGGTTACGAAATCGCCAATGCCCTTAAACGTTATATATTTTGATTTATTTGATATCAGACTTAAATAGCTCTACACGTGATCAGGCGGTATTCATCAATATATGATAATTATTTTATCAGTCAATATCGCTTTACTGACCGGTTCCAATTACCTGATATTGACCGATAGGTTTTAATTGTATCCACAATATACTTTTTTTTTCAAAAGAACTTATTATAAAACAAAGATACTTCCAAAAAATGAAACTTTTCGTATAGCTGATTTTATGCAACTGTTATTGATGATAACATAAAATGTATATGCTTTTCAATACTTTTTACGAATCAGTATGTTAAATAATATGGACCTTTGAGGTTTAATTGACCAAGGACGATAGCCGAGGTCAATATATATTTCTAACAGGTCCATATTTAACATATTGACAGAGTACAAAGTCCAAAGTTGTTTTCATGGTATCTCATTACATTTTTATGGGGACAGATTTTGTGAATAAGCCGGAAATTAACAATCGAAATAGAAGTTCTGGTATATTTAAAGGCGGAAATTGATCTGCACACTAAATATATATGCCGAGACATATCTTATTAGGAAAAAAACACAGGCAAGCCTTTTTTGTTTACTTGAAGTGTACCATAAATATCATGTGAAAACGGCTAAATAGCCTTTTACTGATTTCAATGATTATTCTGCCAAACATGTCTTAATCATTCTTATGTGAAAAGCGTCTTCGATATTTTTTTTTATATCTTTATAAGAGCTTTCTTGGTGAAAAACAATAACTTTTAACGGTCAACCAGATCTAATCGTAAGTATGTTTTTTAATAGAAAAAGAACGTCAATTTGCTAAACATAGAAACATAGTGTCAACATGTAACTTCAATATACTTAAAAATAGAAACAAAGCGTCAATATACCTATAAAAAGAACAAAGCTGAAAATACACTGAATATACTTAAAATAACGTGACCGTTTCATCCAATGAAAATAAAAGGAACCTCTACCATATGTAATATTTACTTATATAGAGAGAATTATCACGATATGATAAGATATGGACAGACACAAAAGCATTACCTTAGCGCACGGCTCGAGCATTTTCATGAGTCAATCTTGGGCAGTTTACATCTCGTGATAATTATATTCATATAAGTGACTATTATATTAATATTGGCTTTGATTTCGAATTGTTCAGCAACTGAATCTGTTTTCAGGATCCGCCTACAGAGTTGGCAGGGTGTCCCCGGTAGATGGAACGCAAAATACGGAAAGCCTGACCGTGAACCATTGCGGGAATAAAGGCAACGCCCCTTCTATATTTCTTAATGCAAGAGCAGACTAAGTAGTGTCCTTTACAAGATTAAACCGGTTTTATGGGTACCCAAACCTTCCCTTTCTCTATCCCGTTTCCCTATAGCATAATTAACATACAAATAAAACCAAATACAGGTAGACTACTAACTCCAAAGACACAATCTTGAGAAAGTAAGAATGAGACATAACGTAATTTAGAAAGATGAGTCAAGGGGTGCTGTTCTCTGAACTGTTGGCTATCTAAAGGACCCTAGTCTGCCCAGTCTGACAATAGGTATATTATAGAAAAATACACTTGATTTTTTAACAAACAAGCAACAAAATGTGAAGGGATTTACAGAACAGGTATCGTCAAAGGTTTAAACGTAACGCTAAACTGAGCTGGTAAAAGTTCACTACAAAACACTAAAAATCTGAAACGGACACTTTTTTTTATTGAAAAGTAACAAGTCTCAACTTGTCTGAAAATTACATAAGTAGTCTCGACCAAAGTCTGATTCAGTCTGAAAGTAAATGAACCAATTTCGACCTGTCTCGACAAGTCTTGACCTGTACTAAAAGAGTCTCGACCTATCTCGACTTGTCTGAACCTGTACTGAAAGAGTCTCGACCTTTCTCGACCAATCTAAACCTGTACTGGAAAGTCTCGACCTGTATCGACCAGCCTGTTATAGTACTGAAAGAGTCTCAACCTGCCTCAACCAGTCTGAAATTTAATACTGAAAAATTCTCTGGACCAGCCTGATTTAGTACTGAAAGAGTCTTTATCTGTGTTGATAAAAGTAGAAAAAATATAATAGGTGTCCAGCATTCAAAATGATTAGTGTCAGTTAAAGAAATAAGAAACTTTTAAAGTGTTTTTCTAACTTCTTTTTGCTGCATTCACTGAACCTTCAGACATGTTAAAACATATTTATAAAAAGATCAAATGTCTGTATTTCAAATAACAGAAATCATTAATTGAACAATTAATGCAGCTAGAATTATGTTACTGAAATAAAAATAATTATCAAATAAATTCCCTTGCTTAAGTCAAAACCAAAATCTCTGCATGGAAGTATAATCTAAAAAATCTGAATTAGGGGACGACCATTTGATTCTGGGGGGGGGGGGGGGGGGGGGNTATTACAATAAGCACAATATACTTGAAATCTTCTGCTTTTAATATAAATGTTACTTCATGCAGATCTATTTGAAGGATACAGGGTTAACTTCTGATTTTGCTTGGATAGGTTCTGGACACGTATTTTATTTATAACGAAAAATATATATTCTGGCCCGCAAAATTTTGAAAATAAATAATCTGGCTCGACCGAATTTGCCAGGCCCCCCCCTCAGAATCAAATGGTCGTCCCCTTAATATAAAATGCACAAATTGGATTATTTGTGTAGATAATAATTAATTTCAAACATTTTATTACTTCTATATTCTATAAACTGTTTATTATTGCAAGTTTGTAAAAAAGAATAAAGTAGTTGATCACAATTATTTTGTGAATCTGTCAAGACAAGTTTTACAAAACACATTTATTACAATTCCCCCCCCCCCCCCAAA
>MJUU01055341.1:394-42692 GCA_002080025.1 Modiolus philippinarum | reverse complement strand
AAACGATTACTTGAGTATTCTGCATCTGATCAAAACCAAACTTGGTCACTTGCTTACTTATCACAATAGACATAATCCCATAGATTTTACCGTTGATACCACCAAGGTCAAGGTCACAGTTGCTAAAAATAGATTAGTATTACATATAAGACTGTTTCTCAGATTATTTGTTGGAACTACACATTATATCAAAACCAAACCAGTTCCAGTGCCTATTTATCACAGGAGAAAGATCCTTTCTAATAATATTTGATAAATATATATTGTATATAGTTATGCCTTTAATAATTTATGGGTTTCGATTGCAAGGAGGCGGGGGCATCCGTGTCCCATGGACACATTCTTCCATTTTTTTGGTTATTTATCAATTCATTCGTAATTTCTACATATACTCCTAGAACGTGAAAATTTTTTCTGTATCTAGGTCATGTCTACAGGGTTTTAGTTGGAGACAACAGAAGTGACGCGTGTCTCGGTCCACAGTGATGTCCTGATCTTCTTTTTTCAACCTCGCAAAAGGAATTAACTCCGAAAATTTGGGCCTTTTCTTTCTGTTACATAAATTTTTAGATTTTAGTTTTATTTCATATGTTTATTTTGTTGTTCATCAGGCATGACAGATATACAAACGTTCTTATTCTGTCTAATTTATATGACATTAACCTGTTTCGCAACATATATTTTTATTTTTTACAAAATGATACACCGACACTCATTTGGAGGAGACGGATAATACAAAATAGTCAACAATGCACAATGGCATTACGTATAAGATTTGATGAAATTTGCTTAAAGTTTATTTCCTAAGTCTAGGAGGAGTAGTAAAAAAAATCTAGAGTTGACAAAAGATGTCGAAAAAAGTGAGTCAGTTAATAGGAAGTGGATGTCCAGCAAACCTGTAATGGGACATCGTCGAAAACTTCCTACAACTGAAGAAAGATGTTGAAAAATTTAGTAAGTCGGTAAACAGAAAATAGATTGCCGGCAAATCTGAAATCGCTACTTGCGGTATTGGATATCGTTTTAGCCTTACATACAAAATTTCAAATGATGCGCAGTTTCTGGGAAAACTTTTTATAAAAGAAAAGATGCACAATAAAATACTAAAATTAGAAGATAAAATTATATAATATTCCGATCGTTTATTTTATTTTTTAGCATTTTACCCGTGATAGAGAAGTATGAAGCTGTTCTTCTTATGTTGCTGGGATTCGGAGGGTTGTCATTTATATTAGCACTGATCAGAAATACCATAAGAAAAAAGATATATCATGACGCTGAGAGCTTAGATAGTACATTTGATGCTGGTGGTAGAGTGACATTTGGACTAACGGCAGTAACAGTCGTATCACAGATGTTATGGCCTGCAGACTTTCTACAAATTACTACAAACATAACAAAGGTATCGTCTTTTATTCATAATTTTCAATGTAGTGAACTAATTACATTCAATAAAATGTATTTGCTACACCTTGGAATTGTGTTATAATTTTTAACATTGTGCACATACACCTCTAAAACCAAATATTTTCAAGTTCTATATGAATAGTCGTATCTGCAGAAGTATGCACTATTGCTCTAGAACTGCTCTTTGACTCGCTAGAACAACCAAAAAGAGTCGAAACGTTAAGAGGAGTTCTGATCCCAAACTTATTTCAAATTCGCTTCTTGATATAGAGGAATACTTCTTGAGCCACATGATGCCTTTAAATTCATTTTAGATAGAAAATAAAATGAACGTCTCAAAACAGTATTGTTTTTCTTTAGAGAGAATGTCAGAAAACAGTAAAATTTGGTTATTATAAGGTTATTACTCATAAATAATCAGTTGAAATTTTGTGTCGAACAACACATAAGTAAAATCTTTAGATATTCATTTCCACCAGAGAGCAAACAAAAAGAAATACTATTATACTATATATATCAACAGCAAATTTGTTTAGCAATGGACAGTAATTGTACTACTCTAATTGCAGACATATTTTAGATTCTTGCGAGACTAAAGTTTTTCAAGGACTCGTGAAAGATCATATAATAAAAGATGATCTCACTTAAAAATACCTTATTGATGTTCGATCTCACTTAAAAATAACTTATTGATGTTCTTTCCATTTATGACATATCTTTTGTTAAATTGATTCCATTAATATATCCACCTGATCTACAAATAAAGGAATCTACAGAAACCACTAAATCTAAATTTTGTTCTAGACGTACATCTCGTATTTAACTAAAATTTCCATCTCAGTACTAAAATGTACTACAAAGGGGATATTTTAATTTCAAAATTATCAATTTCCTTAACATGGACAGTAAAATTTTATGGGTGTATGTTTCACGGTTGATTCGTTACGCGGGAGCTAACGCAAATAATACAGACGTTCTGATTGGACATAGTTATCTCCGTGACCACCCTTTTTGATCAAGGCTTCACAAAATTACGTATC
The DNA here is from genome assembly GCA_002080025.1 of Modiolus philippinarum. NCBI lineage: Eukaryota > Metazoa > Mollusca > Bivalvia > Mytilida > Modiolidae > Modiolus > Modiolus philippinarum. The sequence goes on along the minus strand of MJUU01055341.1, from coordinate 40,245 downwards.
AAACGATCATTAATTAGGTGTTTTAAAAAAAGTGATATAAAATTAGCTGACGACTCGTTCGTTTTTCTAACAGAATAGAATATACTATAGATTACCGGTATTTTTCGAAATGAATTAAAAAGTTAGCTGACGACTCGTTTGTTTTCTAACGAAATAGAATATACTATAGATTACCGATATTTTTCGAAATGAATTAACAATAATTGCTTGCAGAGTATTTATCTCAAAGCCAATAAGGAAGGGATTTTTAATATAGATTGTTATGGGACAGGAGTCATAACGCTATTTATCCTGCAATGGCCGTTTTTATAGACGAATACGACTATACGAATATTTTTTTCCGTATTCGTAGGGTATGCTGGTAACCGGCCCATGAATTTGAACGAAGAGAGCGGATGGAGCGACTGGTTTGAAAACCTCACTACTTTGACGTCACAGTGATAATTCGCCTATGACGTCGTGGATTCAATCAAAATGGCCGAAGTTGTTTACTTTCTACTTCGTCCCGCTTCACTAGGAAAATTCATTTTTAAATAGCTTTTTAATGATTGCAGGATAAAAACAATATACGTACATTGTCGGGAATATAAAATTTATTTGTACTCGCTGCGAAACAGGCGAGAAATGCTCGGTAAACCTCGCATTTCTACCTGTTTCTAAAGCTCGTCAAATAAATTATATATTTTCCGACAATGTACATATATTGTATATGTATCCCCCAATTTGGGTATAATCTGTTTGGTCTTTCTTAAAAAATCCTTTAATGTGTTGCTGTGAGTTTGTGTGCCAATATATTAGCTATAATCGAACAACATATACCTACAACCGACTCCATGGTTTCTGTTGGAAAAAACCCACGGCTTCCTGAAGAAAAGTAAGAAGCAAAAATTTCATTTTGTAGGTATTTTCTTATAATTGTCGATTATTTTATCCTTTCCTATTCGATTATCTAATTATTTCACGATTTCCACCCTCCTACATAATTTCGAAACTTTGCGTAAATTCGGTAAATATGAAAATCAGGTCGTATCAGCGCGGAACTATCGTAATTTTTAAGTATGTTACATGTCAACAATGCAAAAGGACAAGTAAAAATATTTAGAAATATGGCTTCTGTTGCTCTTTTTTTATAAAAAAAAAAAACCCTATGTTTTCAGTCTTGAACTTTTACCTCAATTTTCTAAAATCTGCACCTCTTCTGCTTTTTACGAAATGTCAAAATATCTTAACACTGTATATAAAAATTAGCCACGAGGTATGCTGGGTCATTAAAGTTGAATTTTTAGAATTCTAGTCACTGTACTTTATATAAAGCTTACTTTAAAATATTTTAACTTAGACGTGACATTTCATAATATAAACAGGTTCAAGATATGTAGTTTAAACTCTCCCAATGAAATAACAGCGAAAGAAAATTAGGCAGGAAATGGTTTCAAATGAATTCAAATATGAAGAAAAAATATATGAAATGCAACATCTTAAATTTTACGTGCAATGCCAAAATTTAAACAGAAACGAAATATCCGTGGGATCCCCTTGCCAAAAGCAAACACGAACACCTTCGAAATTTTATCATTTCAGTAAAAACACAGGTATAGATCTCGGAAAAATCAAGAATACGAATTATCTCCGAAAATGTACTATGAAAGTACCACTATCAAATATATTAAGCAAAGTGAGGATATTGTAATAAAACCAGTTGAAATAGGTTCTGCAGTTGTAGTTATTAACACCAAAGACTACATTGAAGAATCCTGCAATCCAATATTAACTTCCGCGAGAAATTGACATCGCATCCAACTGAAGAGATGAAATTAGAGTCGCCAATTTTTAAATGAACAATTCCAAATCCTAGTATAGCGATAATGATATATATATATATCTAATATTTCTTGTAGCTTCTATTTTCCTATCTAAAATTTCTAAAGATGGAATGCACACCAAATATAAAATAATTGGCAGACTTTAATGTAAGACCACTCGTATCACACTTACCACCTTACCACAGACAACAGATTATGAATCTTATTCCGCTACCTATCGCACGATGGCCTTGAATGCGCTATACTTTATCAAATTACAATTGATGTGTCCTCTCTACACAAACATCCATCATTACCAAATAATTCTGCTTTTAAAGAAGTATGGGCATCAGACAAACCAAGCACCAACCTTCTTAGTGTCTTGTCAAGTTACTGGCCTAGTTCTAAAGCAAAACAAATTTGTCTTCAATGATGCGAATTATTTTAAGCTAAATGGAACTAGCATGTTCACACAGATGTCACTGTCATCGTGCAAATATCTTTACAGACAAATTGAACAACCTTCGCCTTCTGCTCGTTTAAACAATTGCCTGCGCTTTACAGATGACAATGATATAAAGAATTTTTCCTCTGAGCATCTACATGTACCGAAACATCGACTCGGCAAGCTTACATCTCATAATCATGAACGAAGACATCATTGTCAAAACATTCGAAAAGTAAATTCCATTTCAAGGGAATCCCTATGAGAGTAGAAAAAGAATTATGCACAAAACAGAAAATCGGGCGAGTGACATTTTAGCGAAATTGATTTTGATCGTGAAGGACATTTTAGAGAGAAATGTGTACATTTTAGCGATTTAAAATTAAGTTACCTGTAAAATATTGATGGACAATTTAGCGAATCATAATTCAATATAATACTGAAATTAATAGATATGTGATCTTAATCATATAAAAAAATACTAGTAAATGATTTAATGAGTGTTTCTCTATTCAGAGCTATTGGAAGTTGTTTCAAAAGTACCCTAATGAAGAAAGCGCGAGGAGACATTTTTAGAGGTCTTGTTTTCAAGTATTAGACAAAAAACGAGATACAACGCCTTACTGTCTAACATTTGTTGTACTGATATTGTGCTTTCGATTTATTGTATTTTTTAAATTTTCTTAGTCTTTTGAACTAGTGATTCATTTTAAAATGATCTAAAATGGTCAACATTTAAATAAACGAATGAAAAATTATCCGGATCAAAATCTTTCTTCCACCTCCCCAGCAGGGCACGGAGAACGGAGGAGGCATTGACAATATATCTGTCGCTAAAATGTCCATCTATTTATTCGAATTTCGCTAAAATGTCCTTTTAAAGTTTCGCTGAAATGTACACATTTTTGTCGCTAAAACGTCTACGTTTTTTCGCTAAAATGTCCATCAATTTCGCTAAAATGTCCATCGACGAGAAAATCATGTTGCTCACAACCTACTATCCTAATTTGAGAAAAACATTGTGGGCTCATTGAGAACAATCTGGACATATTTTCAGTACTATCGGTAAGGGCATTTCGGCGACCACAGAGTTTTGGTGACATTCTATTGAAATCAAAAATAAAACAAATTTACGAACAACACCAAGGCGTCAGGTCATTTCAATTCCCATGGGTATAAATTGTGCAGATTTTTTTTCTTTTGACTTCTTGGAAAAAAACAACAACAAAAAAAAAAAGCTCTCAAGAGGTGTGGTACTCCTGGATACCTTTATTGGGCGGTACCATCAATGCCTATGATTGTATTTGAATTTCTTATCTATTTCGACCCCTTAATAATTATTTCCAAAATCAAAACATTACAAGCCCCTCTCAAAAAATATTTGGACAGGGGTTCTCCTTATTAACTAGTGTTGACATATTTCTGAAAACAAAACATAAAATTTACCAGAATACTTTTTTTCTAAAATTTTAAATTTCTTGTTTGGTTTCCATTGCAACTTAAAGCTCCACCATGCATTACAACCAACAACAGAACACCATTAAAAAAAATATTTGGGCAGGGATACCCCTTATAATCAAGGCAATACATATTGCTGAAATTAAAACATTCAGTCCATTTTTACAAAAAGGGCAGGGTTTCCCTTGTTATCTAGTTTATACAAATTGCTGAAATTATAAATAAAATGTCTAGCAGAAAACTTTTTTTTTCTAAATTTGAGTTTTCTGTTCTGGTCACCATGGCAACTGAGAGTTCCATCCATTACAACCCACATCAGACCACAGTTCAAATAAAAATTTGGATAAGGGTTCCAATAAAAAATTCATAGGATCCAATGTTCAAACTATGTTGCCCGCTGGCAGCCATCTTGGATAAGGTACAGACCCGTGGAATATCTTTTTTGGATGGATCCATCAAAGAACCATTATGGCCAAGTTGAGTTTAAATTGGACTAGTAATTTCTGAGAAGATCTTTGAATGTAGTTTTCATAGGGTGTAATTTTAAAATTATGTTCCCCGTTGGCAGCTATCTTGGATCTGCCGGATACCTTTTTTCGAAAGGACCATCTAAGGACCACTGTGGCTAAGTTTGGTTATAATTGGATTAGTAGTTTTTGAGAAGATCCTTGAATGTCTTTTTTTCATAGGGTCTAATATTAGAACTTTATTCCCCCTTGCGGCTCGGATGAAGTACAGACCTGGTGGATGCCTTTTTTGGAAGTAACAATCTAAGGACCATAGTGACTTAAGTTTGATTCTTATTGGACTAGTCTTTGAATGCCTTTCCAAAGGGTCCAATGTTTAAACCATGTTCCTCAATAGCAGCCATCTTGGATGGGAGACGGACCTGCCTGATGCCTTCTTCAAATAGGACCATCTCAAAACCCTTGTGGCTAAGTTTGGTTTTAATTTGACCAGAAGTTTCTGAGGAGAAGATCTTTGAATGTCTTTTACATAGGGTCCAATGTTCAAACTATGTTCCCCGCTGGCAGCCATCTTGAATGAGGTATGGACCTACCGGATACCTTTATTAGATGGGACCATCTAAGGACCATTGTAACTAAATTTGGTTTTGATTGGACTAGTAGTTTCTGAGAAGAATATCTTTGAATGTATTTTCCTGAGGGTCCAATGTTAAAACTATGCTCCCCGCAGGAAGCCTTTTTTGGATGAAGTATGGACCGGTCATATACCCTTTTGGATAGAACTATCTAAGGACCATTGTGACTAAGATTGATTCTAATTGGACTAGTAGTTTCTGAGAAGAAGATCTTTGAATGTCTTTCATAGAATCCAATGTTAAAACTATGTTCCTAGCTGGCGGCCATCTTGGATGAGGTACGGACATGTCGGATACCTTTTTTTGAAGGAACTATCTAAGGACCATTGTGACTAAGTTTGATTCTAATTTGACCAGTAGTTTCTGAGAAGAAGATCTTTGAATGTCTTTTTCATAGAATGCAATGTTAAAACTATGTTCCCCTCTGGCGGCAATCTTGGATGAGGTACGGACTTGCCAATCTAAGCCCATTGTGACAAAGTTTGGTTATAACTGGGCTGGTAATTTCAGAGAAGAAGATCTTTACCTGTGTTTCAGTGACGAAGATCTTTGAATTTTTTTCCCATAGGGTCCAATTTTAAAACTATGTTCCCCGCTGGCGGCAATCTTTGATGAGGTACGATGCTTCCTAACACTCTCCTTTTCTGGATGTAACTACCATTATTGACTCTGAAAATATACTTTTTATGATAAAAGGAATGATTTTTATTTTACTATGGCTTAATTCCGGTTTCTTGACGGCGATGCTCCTCTAGCTCTATCTTATGGGGTGTATTCGTCTCAACTGGTACCATTTGCACGTGTATGTTCTACTCTTGACGACTTAAATGAATGTAACCTTCATATTTAAACGTTCACAACAAACATAAATTGTTAAAACATATACAATTAAGAAGTTTTTTTAAAAGAAGATATGGACATTTGATATTTAAATAGGGAGTTACTCGCAACCAGCTTATCACTAATGGCATTTCTCATCCTCAAGGAAACGTGGTGAAAAATACCAGAAACGGATAAAAATCCAAAAAAACGGGAACGTTACTTACATTTCTTTACGTAGTAGGGGATATAGACAGAATATTTACATTGATCCGTTAAATTGGCTTTTGGATCTTATACTGTACTCTCACTTATACTACCGATGTCTACTGAAATACATGATGATTCCTTCCCAAACCTTTCGGTGATTTTTCCCGTAGTGTGACAGTGTTTTACAAGAATACAAGGCTCTTACAAATGTACAGCTAGCCGGTAGATAAGGGATAGCTCTTATAGTCACATCTTTCAAAATTACGCTTTGTCTCGTTCTTCCCTTTTCAATATAGAGAGCACAAAGTTAGTAGTCTTCCTGTATTTGGTTTTATTCGTTTATTTATCACACTATAGGGAAACGGGAAGGGTGGATAGCCATAAACCAATTTAAATCTAACACTGGCTTTTGTTTGTGCCTGTAGGAATGCCAGTTATCCCGTGTCCTTCGTTGTTTGCGTTTGTCTTTTGCCTTCGTATGTGTTACCTTGTGGACACAGCAACTGTAAGTGTTGCGAATTTGCGGTCACTGATTCCAAATTTAGAAGAAAATACGCCGTCGATGCGAGTTCAACTGCAATACTTCTTTTTGCAGTGTATTTATGACAAGACATGCTATTTAAGATCAAATGTCCACTCATTTGATACAGTATATAATCAATCATGGTCAGACAGAGAAAGACGAACACGAGAACGATTCTTGAAACATCAGCTGAAAATTCTTGAGCTTTATGGAATAAAAAAACGTGATCCGAAAAACATTTTACCAATTCTTTGTTCGAAAAAAAAAAAAGATCTTGTTCAATGCATTTTCTTTCAACATTATTTTAAGGTTAATGAGGACACCATACACAGAAAAAAAATTATCATTTAATTTTCTTTGTTTTTGGAATATTGTAGTACTATAGTAGTTGGTTGTTACGTGAAAATTTCAAAGCCTCGTACCAGGCTTTTTCTCAAGATATATAGGGCAAGATTTACCTGCCCCTTGATATTAATGAGTATTTACAACAAAAATATATTAGGCAGACTATCAGTGGTATAAGCTGTGACTATTGAATATGTAATAACATAGAATAGACTTCGATCTTATCACCTGTTGGCTTCTACATTACCACAATACTCCCTATACTTGCAAAGTTTTCACACCTTTTTGGCCATTGCCAGAGCATATTTCGTGCCATGAAAAAAATTGTGTCATTTAAAATATGATTTTTTTTCATTAAATATATTATTTGAAATCACAATAATATATGAAAAAATCAGTATAGCAAACCAGGATTTTAAGAGACCTACAAGCATTCAAAATTGACAACATTGCCCTCCTCCCCTCAAAAAATTTTGCCGTCACTAGAACAAAAACCGGAAGTAATGTCACCGGCTGTGCTTGCAAAACCAAAACCAAACTACCATAGTCACAGTATACGGTCTTCATTTGACTAGAACAGGAAGTTGTAGATAACACATGTCAAACCGGAAGTGAATACTTTCTTGCCTCCTGTTGGTATACCACCACTAATTCAGTCTCCCATAGACTCCCATGTTAAATTGCGCATGTTTGAAACTTTGTAGAAATTTTACCAGAAGTTCAAATGAAGTGACACATGTTTCAACTTAAAAGGCATATTTCAAGAAACTCTGATGAGAAAATCAACCCCCCTTAACTTGCATATAAGAAAGAACTGGTTCCCGGAAGTAAACAACACAAGGATCGGTACTTCCTGCTTCAATTTTACAGAAAAAATTACTCCGCCGCCTAAGCCTATAAATTTTTTATTTCTTTACGAAATTATATAAATTTAAGCTAAAAAGAAAACTTATAGTATCAACTTTCCAATTAATTAAGATTCAGCTACCAACATCTTCAATATGTAACAAAATAAACAATATATTGGAACTATATCGTCTCCTATAGGGACTAAATTCACACATGTGCCCGACTGGTTTCCGAATTAATGGTGTTATACCAATCATAATTGCAAATAGGTTGTCATCTTCAAATTCCAATTTTGTGATATATTGTATGATAGTTCGACATGTGACCTCACAGGAGACCTATACATAGGTAAAGGGGTGTGTATGAGGGACCGAAAGTAGTATTTCCTGTTGGTCACCTTTTGACCTGGAATGACCTAATATGCTGTATAGAGATATATTTTGGATGGCGTTGACTATATGAAGAAGTTGATATTTCTCATATTTTCTTTGTCCAAACTTCTAGGGAGTGATCTTTTTAAAACGGAAATCACAAATTGCTTGTTCTGGTAGAATTTCTATCACTTCTGTGTTAATTGTTTAAAAGGGGTAGACTGCCTTTGTTGTTTTAGGGTGACACAGTTTTAATATTAAACATGAAAAGCAATAAACCAAAATCTTTTGAATACAATATCAAATTATAGCATTTGGTAAAAAATTATTACATTTAGAATCTCAGTCATAAAAATTTACGTCTCCTATAGTGATTTCCCTCACCCCACAATTTTCAAGTTTTATTCTATCATTATTTACCCTTTTCTTGTCCCTTTGTGTACATTATTTACTTTTTCACAACTATTACACTATTTTATTTAATTTTTATCAAAGTTATTTTCCCCTTTTCTGCACTTTTACTGTGTTATTTACTATTATTTCTTTTTTTCTCACCTTATTTCAAGATTATTTCCCTTTTTACATCATAATCGAAACAATTTGATTTTTTCCCGCCATTTTGCTGTTTCCATGGCAACGGTCGCCATTTTGATATTTTAAAGACCAAAACTTGTTTCTACACATGCTAAGTAACCTTCCTATCAAATTTCATTCGATTTGGAGCAATTTGAAAATTTCCCGCCATTTTCTGTAGCCATAGCTACGATCGCTATACACCAAAACTCGTTTCTACACATGCTCAGTAACGTTCCTTTCAAATTTTATTCCATTCTGAGGATTTTAAATTTTTCCCGCCATTTTTATGGTTTGATCACGTGACAGCTGTAATCATTAACCTTAATACCCCTTAGTCTGGCTTTCAAAGATAAAATAATTTTTGACCAAATGCTATAATTTGATATTGTATTCAAAAGATTTTGGTTTATTGCTTTTCATGTTTAATATTAAAACTGTGTCACATTTCTAGATATTTATATGAAAAAGAAAGGAAAATGGGGTGAATATCAAGGAGAAAAACATCCCATCTTTAGGTTTAACTGACCCAAAATAAAGCATCTAGTATGTATTTTTTTTCTCTTGTTTCGTGTCATTAGTATTTTGGACTTACATTTAGAATTTGATGAAAATGGTCATCTCAGTCATAAAATTTACGACAAAAGGGTGGATTTTAATTTCAAATTATCAATTTCCCTAACATGGACAGGAACATTCCAGCTTCTGCTTACAGTTGATTCGATACGCAAGAGCTATCTTACAAATTATAAAGACTTTCTTATTAGACATAGTTATCTCCGTGACCAAATATTTGTAAAATCTGATAGAGACCAAAATAATACCCTCTAGAGCTTACAGTCCACCAGCACAGGCATCTGGCAGGTGGTTAAAGGATACTATATATGAATACATGTCTTCGCTTTCAAAAAGCTAGTCTGGCGTCAGCAGTCCTTTACTTAAGACAATAAATGGTATATTTTGTTTGATGACTTACTAGAATTTCCTAGCTACATATTCGTAACCAAACAAAACTCACAATATAATTCAACAATTGCGGTTCTCCTGATATTTAGGAAGGACATACTTAACAAACAAATTGGTTTCTTTGTCTTTCATTCCGACAGAACCAGTATAAAAAATTCTTTAAGTGTTAATGTAGAAAATAATGCGTTTTTATTTATATGCCAACGGCACGCTTAAAGAAGGGTATCTAATGTCATTTAAAATATTATCGCAGAAAAATCAATAAACGAACATCACGATCGCAAGTGTTAATTTATCGATATGCAGTGATATTGTCGTTACCTTATATATAATCAAATGAACACGTTATACTGAATTTACTGTCATGCAATGCAAAAATGGACGATTTACCGAAATGCAGGCCCGAGAACACAATTAATTTCCCCTATCTGTTCATTATAACTAATTGGGAGATAAAAAAAATGCACCTGCTCAATCTTCATGAAATTTGGCATGCTTACAGTATAATCTTAGCTTGATAAAATATACGAAAACTGGAAAAATTCCCCATGTCATATTTTGTTGACATTTCCATAAATATATACACCATCATCGAAAAAGTCAGAGGTCTTCCAAACAATGAAAATTTAACCTCTTTGACCCCGGCCAAATCACACCTTTTATTTTTTATTGTATATTTAATGTCTCCTCTTTCATTTGGACTCAAAAAACCCCCATTTTTCAAAAGCTGAGGCATAGAAAAAAAATTAAAAGAAATACACTAAATTAGTAGGAACTATATTCGTGTTCTCATATCTATTAGTCACTTTATACATGATATACCATTAAAATAAAACATAAATTATATTTTGTACCTTATCTTTATTTTTTATTGTATTTTAATGTCTCCTCTTTCATTTGGACTAAAATAATACCCATTTTTCAAAATCTGAGGCATAGAAAAAAAATAATAAAAGAAATACACTAAATTAGTAGGAACTATATTCGTGGACAACGATTCAGACAACGATTCAGAAAAGGACGTAATTGTGTTCTCGTATCTATAGTCACTTTATACATGATATATCATTAAAATAAAATATGAATTATATTTTGTACCTTATCTTTGAAACTGCCAAGTTTCATGGTGATCCGTCCTTTAATTGGCTGGAAATCAGCGATCAAACACAACAACCTATACTCTAGATTTTTCAGGAATTTGTCAGCCTGAATTTTCCATTTTCCTGATCTGACCCCTCTCACTAAAATGGCTGTAACTTTGTTATTTCATGCATTTTCAAGAAATAAACATCATTTGAAAGACAAATGAATAATCTTAAATAATATTGAAAAACATTTAGTAAAACTGTGCTTATTCAGGCCTAAATTACAGGTTGATTTCAAACAATTAAAATTTTTCAAAAAATTTAAATTTTCAACTTTTATTTTCAAATAACTTTCAAACCGTCGAACAAAAAATGTCAGAAATTAGCAGAAAATATCTTAAATATATTGCAAATCTGGTTCTGTTGCACTTCGGTATATTTTTTCATACAATAATAGTGTAAATAACATTAACTTTCTATAACCTTTTTAGCTCACCTGGCTAATGCCAGGGTGAGCTTTTGCCATCACTTTGCGTCCGTCGTCCGTCCGTCCGTCCGTCCGTCCGGCGTAAACTTTTCAAGATCTTCTCCTCTGAAACTACTGGGCCAAATGGCACCAAACTTGGCCACAATAGTCCTTTAGTGGTCCCTTACAAAAAAGGTGTTTTTCAGGTCTGCGCGATATCCAAGATGGCCGCCAGTGGGAAACATAGTTTTAACATTGGACCCTCTGGGAAAACTATTTCAAAGATCTTCTTCTCTGAAACTACTGAGCCAATTGGCACCAAATTTGGCCACCATAGTCCTTTGATGGTCCCTTACGAAAAAGGAGTTTTTCAGGTCCACTCGATATCCAAGATGGCCGCCAGCGGGAAACATAGTTTTAACATTGGACTCTATGGGAAAACACATTAAAAGATCTTCTTCTCTGAAACTAAAACAATTGGTACCAAAACTTGGCCACAATAGTCCTTTGGTGGTCCCTTACAAGAAAGGTGTTTTTCAGGTCCGTACAATATCCAAGATGGCCGCCAGCGGGAAACATAGTTTTAACATTGGACCCTATGGGAAAACACATTCAAATATCTTCTTCTCTGAAACTACTGAGCCAATTGACACCAAACTTGGCCATAATAGTCGTTTGATGGTCCCTTACAAAAAAGGTGTTTTTCAGGTCCGTACAATATCCAAGATGGCCGCCAGTGGGAAACATAGTTTTACCATTGGACCCTATGGGAAAACACATTCAAAGATCTTCTTCTCTGAAACTACTGAGCTAATTGGCACCAAACTTGGCCACAATAGTCCTTTAAGGGTCCCTTACAAAAAAGGCGTTTTTCAGGTCTGCTCGATATCCAAGATGGCTGCAAGTGGCAATCATAGTTTTAACATTGGACCCTATGGGAAAACAATTTCAAAGATCTTCTTCTCTGAAACTACTGAGCCAATTGGCACCAAACTCGGCCACAATAGTCATTTGGTGGTCCCTTACAAAAAAGGTGTTTTTTCAGGTCCACTTGATATCCAAGATGGCCGCCAGCGGGAAACATAGTTTTAACATTGGACTCTATGGGAAAACACATTCAAAGATCTTCTCTGAAACTACTGAGCCAATTGGCACCAAACTTGGCCGCAATAGTCCTTTAGTGGTCCCTTACAAAAAAGGTGTTTTTCAGGTCTGTAGGATATCCAAGATGGCCGCCAGCGGGAAACATACTTTTAACATTGGACCCTATGGTGAAACACATTCAAAGATCTTCTTCTCTGAAACTACTGAGCCAATTGGCACCAATCTTGGCCACAATAGTTCTTTGGGGGTCCCTTAGAAAAAAGGTGTTTTTCATGTCCGTGCAATATCAAAGATGGCCGCAAGTGGGAAACATAGTTTTAACATTGGACCCTATGGGAAAACACATTCAAAGATCTTCTTCGCTGAAACTACTGAGCCAATTGGCACCAAACTTGGCCAAAATAGTCCTTTGGTGGTCCCTTACAAAAAAGGTGTTTTTAAGGTCCGCTCGATATCCAAGATGGCTGCGAGCGGGAAACATAGTTTTAACATTGGACTCTATGGGAAAACACATTCAAAGATCTTCTTCTCTGAAAGTACTGAGCAAATTTGCACCAAACTAGGCCACAATAGTCTTTTGGTGGTCCCTTACAAAAAAGGTGTTTTTCAGGTCTGCGGAATATCCAAGATGGCCGCCTGCAGGAAACATAGTTTTAACATTGGATCCTATGGGGAAACACATTCAAAGATCTTCTTCTCTGAAACTACTGAGCTAATTGGCAACAAACTTGGCCACAAAAGTCCATTGGTTGTCCCTTCCAAATTGGTGTTTTTCAGGTCTGGTCGATATTCAAGATAGCGGCCAGCTGGAAACATAGTTATAACATTGGACCCTATGGGGAAAACACATTCAAAGATCTTCTTCTCTGAAAATACTGAGCCAATTGGCACCAAACTTGGCCACAAACTTGGAACATAGTTTTTAACACTGGACCCTATGGGAAAACACATTCAAAGAACTTCTTCTCTGAAACTACTGAGCCAACGGAACCAAACTTGGTCAAAAGTCTTTATGTGGACCCCTGAAAAGAAAAATGTTTTTTTTTCAGGTTCCCACTTTATCCAAGATGGCTGCCAACAGGGAACATAATTTAACATTGGACCCCATGGAGAACACTTCTCCCCTTAAACTAATAGGGCATATTGGAACATTAGTTTAATTATAAACATGTATATTGGCTCTTCAATATCAAATGTCTATGTTAATCAAGGACCAGGTGAACGATACAGGCTCTTAAGAGCCTCTTGTTTTTTTCAAAATTTCAAAAATTCCAGAAATAATGGAGTTCAGCTACAGATTTCAACAGCTTGTGAACTGTTTATTATTTTTAAATTTCAAGGGCAATTTGAGAGTTTTTGTGAAGAAATATTCAGAAATTAATGAAATTCACTGAAAAATTACACAAAAAAACCCTTCCAAATGTTAATTGAAGAGCTTGCATACCCCGGGTACATTTTTCTGGGATTTTTCTTTTTTTAATGTGTTTAAAATTTCTTAATTTTGAAAAACAATGCATAATATAATGGAAAAACAATTTAATTAACCAAAACAATACACAATTGAATAAGAATAAGGACCCAGACATTGTTTGTTTGATGTAAACAAAGGGACCCTGTTTGCACACATGGACACTGTCTCTTACTGTGAAATCAAAGAAGTCAATTTCCTATTGAGGAGTTGTTAATTACATGTAATTAACATCCCCTCCTCCCTTATAAAATATGTAACTGTCAATCAATATTAAAAAAAGTATGAAATTCCAAAGCTTTGTGGACTGGACATCACTTTTAAGTCACGATTTCATGAAAAAGATGTTTACCAAAGGTTGCGTTCCGTTCAACAAAGGTGTAACTGGACTTCAGAAAAGGAAGATTCCACCAGCTGGCCAGTTCACCAAGAACCACACTAGATGGAAGGGTTCTAAAAAAATTATGACAGTTACTGCAGAGGATGAAGGTTCTAGCACCACTACCATATATGCATGTCCGGTGCTTCATGAACAAAGCTCACATGTAACACCAAGCATCCAAAGAGATACTGATGAATGGAAGTCTAGGCTGCGTTCTGGTACTCCTGCTAATCTGAAGAGAGAAGAAGAATGTAATGTATGAAAGGGAATGAGATTTGTAGACAGTGAAGAAATGATGCACATGATGAATACAGAAATGAAGCAACACAGAAAGACATCAATGACATGCGATGAACCTGAAATGGAGGCATGTACCTACAAAAAGTGGGGAGTCTGTTGGACATACCAGCTAAGGTGTGAAACGGTTCCTTCCGGAGTGAGCAGTTCAGGGTGTACAAAGAAGTAATGAACAGTAAGCGCGGTCCTAACCCTGCAGCACCAAATGTAGCATTGGCAATTGTACTTCAGGACAGTTCCATTGGTAACACCAAGACACAGGAAATATTGGTCAGAATGAATTGTCCACCGCCAAGTCGTACCAGCATGAACAGAATGTCCAATACAGTGGGAAAGATGACAGTTGACCTGAATGTCAAAGACATGGCGAACAAGGTGGAGATTGTAAAAGAAGTGAACAGGAAGAGAGGTGCTCCAATCAATGAGATAGATGTGACCGTCGATGGCAGATACATAGCCAAACCATTTCCAGCAGGAAGAAACCAGGCCTTAATGCATCACAGGCATCCTCCTTAGCCATCCAGACAGTGACCGACATGAAATACATCATATCAGCTGTCTCACAAAACCGACTATGCTGGAAGGGGGCTTGGTTAAGAGGACAAGGATTTGAAGTTAAATGTCCAGGAGGCCATGAAGAGTGCACTGCAAACCACTACAGGGCTGCACCACTGTCAGAGTATACCATGGGAAAAGAAATAGGAAATCAACTTGCCCTGCAAATTGTCTTGGTGAGATATGCTACAACATATGGAGATGGAAGACCAGCTGCAGGAATAGATGATGCTACAAGAGCTCTTCACCCATTGTGGAAAGTAAACAGACTGGCAGATCATGTTCACCTGGGGCAGACACAATTTAGGGCCTAAATGCGAGCACAATACAGTGATGGCATGTTCTCGGGCACAACAAAAGACGAGAAACAAGAACTGAAGAAAATATTTTGCCTGGATGTGAAATGCCACAGTTCCATGGTTGTAGATAAACTTATTGAGAGATATAACAGAGAAACCGAGAAGATATGCAAATGCTTACCTGAAGTCCTGGATGCAACGCTGAGATGCTATGATGGTGACTGCAGTCAATGTGGTCAGCACTCCATCGTCTGTGATGGCACTGATTCTTCAAACTGGTGGCTTCGTTCCAAATATCTGTCAGTCTATAATATTACTGCCCTGCGAATGGATCAAAAAGACATTGTATTGTTAAAAGAGATACTGAAGATGAAGTTGAGTGAAAATGCCATCACAAATATGAAGTTATACAACTCTACAAACAAAAATGAGGCAGTACACCGTGCCATCAGTGTTAACCTGCCAAAGAATGTAAACTTTTCAAGAAGCATGAATGCCAGACTATCATCAGGTGTTCACAGAAACAACAACAAACCTGGGACATCTGCTTTGAAAAAAGTGAACATTTTGGTATTGACTTGTGTGATGAGAGTTGTCACTTTCTGAAGAAAATGAATCAAACCTTCATCCACAAACAGAACTACGAGAAAAGACCAGAGGTGAAAAAAAGTCGCCTCCAACAAAGTGTCGAGAAACTGCAAGAGCACAAGACATACAAAGAAATGAACAAAACCATGCCAAACTACAAAAAAGACCAGCTCGAAACTATACCTGCCCTACAGTTTCATGGAGACTATTGTAAGAAGAAAATGTCATCTTGAACCAGCTGAAGAACAACAACAAAAGGCCCTTTGCAGGGCCACCTAAATCATTAGAAAAGTCTTAGTTGTGTTGCACAAATAAAAAGGAAACAAAATAAATAAATAAATAAATAAATGAATGAATGAATGAATGAATGAATGAATGAATGAATGAATGCACCCACCAATCCCCCCCCCAAAAAAAATAGCCAAAAATAAAGTACTAATGTTATTATCTGCCACCTTTAAGTCAAACATGCACGTCCTGAGAGGGGCTGCATGGCCTAAACATCTGCCACACGAAACACATTTCTGTCTACTGTTGTTGAAGCCATGCGGCTCCAACACCAGATGATCAACATTCATGCATTTCGTGTTGTGGCACAAAAGCGACACATCACCATCAACCAACTGAATAATGCGATGTTCAAGCATGTACGCACGTCTGTGCCTATGTATTTGTCTCCACCCTCTGCATCCTGGGAATTTACAAATGATAACCCATATTTGCCATTGGGTGTACAAGCCCCTATCCAAATAATGCACTCTCCGTTCAAGCCTGGGGATGCTCGGCCATCCAGTTTTGCTCTATATTTGTTAATAAATTCCTCCATTTTTCTCTAAAGAACTTGTTCAAAGACTGGGAGTATGAATTTGCCCCTGAAAATTAATCTCGGGAACCCCTGTTTTCAAGAAACTGACAACTCTTATGTCAATTTATAAAATTTCCCTAAAAATTGAAATAATGGATAAAAAATGCCAAGGTGCATAAAATTTGAATTAATTTTATATATTTGCCCTCAAATTGAAGTTTACCTGAAGTTTCAAGACAATACATTGAAAAAATGTCCACTTTCTACAACTTGACCACCCCACCCCCTATTAGGCCCAAGAACACAATTAATTTCCCCTATCTGTTCATTATAACTAATTGGGAGATAAAAAAAAATGCACCTGCTCAATTTCGTGAAATTTGGCATGCTTACAGTATAATCTTAGCTTGATAAAATATACGAAAACTGGAAAAATTCCCCATGTCATATTTTGTTGACAACTCCATAAATATATACACCATCATCGAAAAAGTCAGAGGTCTTCAAAACATTGAAAATTTAACCTTTTTGACCCCAGCCAAATCACACCTTGTGGATGAATTTTTTTTTGCAACTTTTTTTTATTGTATTTTAATGTCTCCTCTTTCATTTGGACTAAAAAAAACCCCATTTTTCAAAATCTGAGGCATAGAAAAAAAATTAAAAGGAATACACTAAATTAGTAGGAACTATATTCGTGGACAACGATTCAGAAAGGGACGTAATTGTGTTCTCGTATCCAGAAAGGGACGTAATTGTGTTCTCGTATCTGAAAGGGACGTAATTGTGTTCTCGTATCTGCAATGTAGACATGGACGCCTTACCGGATGTTCATTTTCTGATTCTAATACTGTCTTACGCCGTGACGCCAGACAATAAAGGTATAATAGTTTATCATTGGAAGTGTATTTTCTCTTTGTGTATAAACTATGTCTTGTATTTAAACTTAATATCACGGTTTTTTTGAAGATTATAACAAATCACCGATAGATCACAAAAATACAAAAATACCAAAGTTGCATCATGAACCGTAAAATTTTGTTATGCTGTACACGTGTTTCAAGGAGTAACCTCTCATCAGCAGCATTAGAATGAAATAATATGGAAAGTAAAAATTCAAAATATGTACAGAATAGAAGTACTCAATACCAAAAATACCGAAATAGGAAGCCAAATCCAGTACTAAGGACATCTACCGAGTGCCATACACGGAATGAAGCCGTAGTATTTTTAAGGGGTTAGAATTTTGATAAAACCAGTAAATTTATATAATACGCAAGGTAAATTTTCGTGTCAGACAAGTCTGACTATTGGACTGGTGAATAGCCTCGGGGACCTCTGGTCCACCAGCAGTGGCACCGGTCCAATGGTTTAAAAATACAAAAATACCAAAGTTGCATCATGAACCGTAAAATTTTGTTATGCTGTACACGTGTTTCAAGGAGTAACCTCTCATCACAAATTATGATAGGACAAAAAGATAAAGCAGATTCAAAGAGGAAGTTTATCAGATGATATTTCAAGTTAACATGTGTGGAATAAAACAATTGGTTTATTTCACTGCCTTTTCTAAACTTTTTAACGATGATTTGTTCTATTACGACGTAGTTATAGTGCACCCCGGTAATGCACTTGCAAGGTTTTGGGTTGCCAAATTACAAGTAAAAAAAGTACTACGAAAAATATTTCCACATTAAACAAAAGCGAAAAAGTTTCTCACCACTCTTTGCATTTATGGTTTGTAAACAAATTTCGTAAGTTAATTTTGCAATTTTAAAATCTCGCTGTAAGTGCATTTCTAAAATTTCAAAATGAACTAGTTAAATGTGTGACTCGTAGTGAAAATTGTATTTTTCATGTAGCTGGTTTGTACAATAATAAGGTAACTAATCGGTATTAGCGGATTTTGCTGATACTCAGAGAAAATGATATCGGTTATTATTTTTTTAATACAAAAATGTAATTTTGAAACTAACATAATATTTGAAATTAACTTAGCAACAATAGTTGTTGCGTTTATTGTTCAAATGTATAAAGAGACAATGAAATATTGGTAGAAATGCTGAAAGTAAATTTGAAGTGTTTTTTTTTTTTCAGTATGGCCTTGGTGGTTCAGTATTTTTTGCTATTGGAATTGTTACAGGCATTCAAGTGTTTCCATTATTATCAATCACACTGAAGACCAGAGCACCAGGAGCCAAAACATTTTTGCAAGTAAGTTGATTTTTAAGTCAAGCTACTTTTGTCATTCGTTTATAGCCTTCGTATTATTATATATACACTTTTTGATTCAAGAAAAGGTTTTAGTCCATTTTACCAGGACAGCTTATATGTTAATTTGAACTTTAAAGCTGAAGAGAAATTGATAAAGTTTAAAAGAGAACAACAAATCTTTAAATCGTATAAATTTATGAATAACTCTTGATAGTATATCATGGCAAAGATCTCCAGAATGATAAGATTTCTAATTTTAAATGTAATACATATTAATTTGTGTGTCAACCTTTTTTGATGTGCGATGCTTTAAATCGAACCCTGAAGCCCTTTCCCCAAAAAGAAAAAAAAAGAAAAAAAAATAAAAAATAAAAAAAAGGACTGCTGGACCTCTAGGTTACCACTTAGTCCCACTTGTCAGGTAATTTAAAATATTCCGCTGGCTAAGTAGATTCCAATTAAACTGGCCTTATACAAATGTTGTCTTGTTACACGCTGAGATTCTGGAAAGCACTAGAAAATTTCTTGTGACCATGATGTTTCCATTGCTTTGCTCATATTTCCGGTTTTGACTTTACACTGGATTGACTGACGGTGGAATGGGTGCCCTATAGGAGCAGAGTATTATTGAACTTAAGAAGGACCTTGATGTCATTGTCGTTTGTAGAGGTCCTTGAAATTGAGAGGTTACTTCTTGAAATAAGTGAACAGCATAACGAAATTTACCGTTCAACTTGGGTATTTATTGTATTATGAGAGTCGTCGTAAGTGATTATGGTGGACTACTATATCGCATCTTTTGGGTTATATTTATTGCTGAGTTTCAGGCATTAGAATTATGCAATACTCGTATATTTCGTATCTTTGGTATTCTGCTACTGTTATATTATCTTGCATCAACACGATATATTCGAATGTAAGAAAGAAAAAAAAAAAAAAACACAAAAGTGTGGTATATAATATTTCTTTAGGTTACCACTTAGTCCCACTTGTATTCCATAGGAAGTACATGCTCAACAGACAACCTGACAAGATTTTCGGCAAAATTTGTGTAAATTTTGAAAATGCCTGATATAGGAATAAAATTCACGGATAAATGGCCATACTTTTGCCCATACATGTGCTACACTAGTGTATTGTTTCATTTACTGTACTGAATGTAGTAAAATATTATACATCCTATATATATAAATATTTTTTCTTTACTTGAAACACTTTATGTATTAACGGATAAGGATTTAGTCATGATTGATTTACATATTCCAAAAATATACGTACATGTTATAGCTTTTGCCATAAAATTAATAAGTTCAGAATTAATCTTTAATCACTCTGAGGAGAAATCCCACTTTGATAATTTTTATTTTATAAACAGGTTATCTACGCTCGTTTTGGTAAGCCTGCTCATGTGCTCTTCTGTTGTGTTGCATTGATAACAAACCTGGTTGTCATTATGGCGTTAACAGTAGCAGCAAAAACAGCCATTACAGTACTTGTCAAGGATATATCAGATGAAATGTTGCTTATTATTTTAGCAGTGCTATTTGGTTCATATTGTATGATTGGTGGTTTAGGGACCACATTTTACATTTCTTATTTCAACACAGCACTGACATTCTTGTCGGTGATGATATTCATCTTCAGTGTGACTAGGAACAACGATGATAAAAATTCATATGCATCCATTGATAGCTTTTATACAACACTGACTTGTCTGGAAGGTAATTTTCCATCTATAATGTTTTAAACTACAAGTTCAAACGATGAAAGGATATAGAGTAAACGCACATGATACAAAATATCTACAAATACACTGTAAAATAAGAAACGGAACAATGCTTTTTATTGTTATTTTCTGTCTTGAAGTCACCATGAGTCTTTAAACAATGAGATGTGCTCATATTTCATAGTAAGAACAAGAGGGTCCTAGCACCGTTTTGAGCGGAATTGTCGAACAACGCTTCATCAATGATAGTTATTACTCATGCCGTGTCGTTAAGAAATATGCATGCACTTTATTATATTTTCAAACTGGCGAGCAGTTAAATTTCTAATTTGTTAATATCTCTTTTCTATATCATTAAACCATAATTGTTTGCAAAATTATAGCTTTGGAAGTTCCGGTGTCAGTTTGTGACACAACACGTTTTTTATTAATCTCTAGTTAATTATACTATTATATTCCCAGGTCCAGATGGTAACCAGGGTAATTCATTATTAACGTTTCGATCGAGGCCATCCCTTATTTTTGGAGTTCTTTTATTTTTTTCACAATCAACTTTCAACTTCTGTGATCAAGCCAGCTGGCAGAGTCGTATAGCAGCTAAGCCAGAACAAGGTGCCATAGGTTTTATTATAGCAGCATTTCTGTGGTTTGGCATACCCACAACTATAACTTTGACTACATCGTTCACATACCTGTCTATGAGCTACCAGAATGGTTCGCATCTAATAAATAACCATGACATCGAATCAGGTAATATTTAAATTTACTGACTTGAATTAACCATTTAATGATGAACATGAAAATTTGACTGAAGTAACAAAACTACGCATCTTCCGTTGAGGAAAATCATTTTGAACGTCTATGAATCCCTAATTAAATGACTCAAGTTATATTATCTTAAATGGAATAAATAACTAAAAAGTAAGTGAGGACAAACATTCCTGGGGTACAACAGCAATATCGGTAACGAACAAAAAAAAAAACAAAAAAAAAAAAACGATATCACATGAGTACAGGACTGAAAAAGAATAAAGACACATATTCAGATGAACAACACGGACCCAATATAAAACCAAGGGCGAGATCAGGTGCACCGGTAGAGTAAAAATCTTTTCCTTCTTATAAGGCATCGGGTAGAGGAAAAACAAACTTAAGATGTAAAGGTAAATCTATCGTCATGTGGGAAACAGATATCCCATAGCGGTCTAAAGATCGTGATATCGACCATAAAACTTCTGTAGGATGACTTCAAGCTACGGGTAACATACCAATGCTTAAGTAGCCTATTTGTAAGCAGCCAATCTCTATCAAGTAAGTCGCCGAGTCGACCACAGGCCCTTGAGTAGCGAATCAGTTGGAAGATGTAAACTCCATACGCTTGCACTTTTGGAATGTTGCTACTAAGCTATTGGAGAAGTGAAGTCATCGCGTTTGTCATACAGCCTAGTATGCACTGTCAATTTCAAGATGAAGTTCAAGGAACTATGCATATGGGAAGTATCTGTACTATTCTTAATTTCGAACTCTTTAGGACAGAATAGATGAAGAAAATCACCAAAGAGAGAGTGGTTTTGTAATGAAATATCTATATATCGGAAGCTGAAATTAAAGGACCGGGCGAGTTTTTTTATCTTTATTTTAAAGAGGCTTTTCGATGAATTCAGCCTCTTTGAATGGAGAGACAGATCGGCTGAAAGAGGTGCACAGTGTCCATTGTCATTCCGATGGTATATTGAAAAATAAGTCCTCTATACTCGATAAATATATTGTCGATCAGAAACTCTAACTTTTTAATCACTTCTAAATCTTTATATTTGTTTTGTAATTCGGCGTCATATTTCACAAAGTATGCCCGTTCCTTGGCTAATGTACTTATATCTTCGTTCCCCATTCTTACGGGAGAAACATCTATTAATTGAATCTTTCACCTCAAATTTCAATTGTTCATCAGAAATGGTAGCATAAATTGTGGAGAAGTCATACGTTTTAATACTGTCACAGTGTGATAATGATCTTGATTTTTAAGATGTCAAGTAGATCTTTAAGGGTCTTTAATAACCACTTTTCATTTTACACCATTTCATCACAATATGTTTTTTCAGGCCCTCTTTTACGGCTGTCAAGATGGAGGTTAACAACTTTGAAATAGGGGTTGTAGAACATTTTGCAGATAACTACTTTCTGCAAATGGCCATTTCGACAACTTATATCTCTTCAGTGCAGATTAAATCAAATCTTTGGAAATCCAGAAATCAAAAGATGTATAAAAGCTGATTAAGGACAATAGTAAAAAACAACGGCAGTAGAATACCGAAGGAACAAAGCACAAGAATACACAAATCAAAGTCCAGAGACAAGGCAAAAGCAAGAACACCAAAAGACGGAAGACCAAAGACACCACATGCCCACAAAACACACGAAGTTACATATACAACACAAAAAAACTAAAGCACTAACAGTGTGAACTCTCAATAAACAAGAGTGACATCAGGTGCCCCGGAAGGGTAAGCATGTCCTGCTCTGCACACAGCACCCGTCACACGGCCAGTGAGGCATATGTTTTGAAAAATCTGTTAGGTTACTGATTGGTTATTGTCATTTTCTAACACTGAGACAAAACCAATTGAGAGCCATGGTACGTGTTACTTCTCTAAACCTCAAACAGTACCAAGGTGAAATTTTGGAAAGCCTTTGTAATCACTTAAGTATTCAAACATGGACATGGACAAATCCGTACCACAAACATTACTGACGAAGACAAAACTAAAATTTAACAAGACAACACTGAAAACTAAAGCACTGACAGTGTGAACTCCCATAAAAACCGAGAGCGACATCAGGTGGTCCGGAAGGGTAAGCATGTCCTGCTCTGTGCACAGCACCCGTCACACTGCCAGTGGGTCAATCCAGGGTAAAGTCGAAACCGGTAATGTCAAATCAGGGAAGACGCGAATCTAGCTGAACATGTCAGTTTTTATTTGTGACACTGACATTTCATATCTATCTATGATGTCGTGGAATTTCTGAAGGGACGAAAGTAACAAAGGCTGAACATATCCCTGACTCAGCAGTTTTTGTGACAGTGCTTTTGCTCTTTCCACAAAGTCACTGTATGTACTGCACGCTCTACAGTAACGAATTAATTGTGAAATATATACTCCATATGCTGGGGATGCAGGTATGTTGCTGCAGAGAAAGGGAAAGTTCGCAATTGGAAAGTCAAAATCATCACGTTTGTCATATAATCTAGATTTCAGACGTCCATGTTCGTCAATGTACAACAAAAGGTCAAGGTATGAAGCAGAATCGGATGTATCGGTTGTCTCCTTAATTTCAAGTTCACTGGGTTAGATACGATGTAAATATTCTTTAAATTTTGGGTTATTAAGAGAAAGTACATCGTCTATATATCTGAATCTGAAATTAAAAGTCTGGGCTAGCTGTTTTTGTCAAAAGGATTTAAATTGACTGGCAAGAGCAGCAAGGACAGAAGAAGTATGCACATTTAAAGGAAAAAAAGACCATATTAAACTTCAAGATTATATTAGCGGATATTAGTTTTCATATTTGTAAAATAATTGCATTGTAATCAAGATTCAGTGGACATTAGTGCCTTTAGAAGTGTTCTTTATGTCATATTTTAAACTTTTTCGATGATAGCATTGTCGCAAAAAGAAGTAGCAAAATTTGTCAAAATAGACATTGCTGCATATATTATTGTTGCCTTTCATGGGAATGATGTACAAACATTTCAGGTTTTATAACTCCTTTTGTCATGGAAAAAATGATGGGACCAACAGGAGGATTTTTACTTATTACCATGTTAACGATGGCTCTAATGTCAACTGGTTCCGGTGAAGTAATGGCTATAGCGTCTATTATAGTATATGATATATATAAGGTTTACATTAACCCATTTAGGTAAAATGTAGTATTTTTTATGCCAGTTACATTACATTACCTTGTTTACATTGTACTAGAGATCATCTTATAAGCGCAATACCTCTTTGATCCATTTCAACATTTTCTACATGCAGTCCGGCTTTCGGTCCATAAAAATAAATAAAAATTACCTTGTTGTCTAACTCAAGAAACCCAACGAATAATCACATCTTTTAAACTTTTGTAGAGATTTACTTATCATATATCCATTGCGAAGCATATCTTATTTCAATTTTTTTTCCAGTCTGTTGTGGGGGTAATAACAAAACTACCGATTAGAATTGTCAAGAGCCAAAGTCAAAGAGGCAAACAAGAAAAGGCAGGTGTAAAACCACAGGAACAAATGTCAATATCTTCTGTAAAATCGAAAACATGTTTTGAATATCAACAATTTCAAAGCAGAAAAAAACATTGGCAACTGAGAAACCGGAAATGCTTTGTTTTGAAAATAAGAACACAAAAATATTACGATTTTTGAAAATTAAAGTATATAAAACAGAAACAATTAAGCAAATCAAATAAGCAAAAGTCAAAACCAATTCTACTCAAAAGAGCATTGAAAGTTTGAACCAACGTCAATAAATAAACCGAGAGTATTAGCAGTTGTGCTATTAAATAGTGTAAGATTTATTGCTTTTTCTATATCTTCTCCGTTATCAGCCTAAGGTAAGCCAAGGATCTGATATAGACCTAAACTTCTGATGTTGGGAAGGCAATAACCTTATTGGGGTATTGCGCCCCTAATTCTATTCGTCGGATTTGTCAGGATCCAGTAGTATTCTTTACTTTTTTTGCCATGGTTTAAACTGCTGTGTCATTGTCGATCACCATCATGCGTTGAAACCTCAAAATGTACCAAGTAACGGGTCGTAATGTCTGGATCATAAAGGCCGAATGCTTCATAAAACTGGGTGGTTCCGTCGACAACATCAAAATTTCTACAGAAATTATTTGGAAGATTCGGACTGTGAGTTACTTCATGTTGAAGTACTGGTTTCTCACCTGTTGGATGTTGGTATTTCGCCGGTCATTGGTTTCCTTTGACTCTCAGACGAACTTGGGTTGTACTTTCTCTGGTTTCTGTTCTATCTGTTCTTATATCTTTTTCAGACGAACTTGGGTTGTACTTTCTCTGGTTTCTGTTCTATCTTTTCTTATATCTTTTTCAGACGAACTTGGGTTGTACTTTCTCTGGTTTCTGTTCTATCTGTTCTTATATCTTTTTCAGACGAACTTAGGTTGTACTTTCTCTGGTTTCTGTTCTATCTGTTCTTATATCTTTTTCAGACGAACTTGGGTTGTACTTTCTCTGGTTTTTGTTCTATCTGTTCTTATATCTTTTTCAGACGAACTTTGGTTGTACTTTCTCTGGTTTCTGTTCTATCTGTTCTTATATCTTTCTCAGTTGTCTGTCGACTATTCTGTATGCTGCTGTCTTCTACTTTTATAGCTGTCACAACGGCTTTCTTAAGTTCTCTTAACTCGGCCAAACGACGTTCATTCTTTCCAGGAGTTAGTTGAGGGAGACTGGCCCTCTTTCAGGGCTTGGTCGGTATCCTTGTCTTGACGTCAAGTTCCCGTGCTCTCAAAAGTAACATCACAGTGGCTTGACTTGGATTAAGTTGAAGATTCCAAGTTGACTTCTTCCCCTGCAGATCGATGTGCTTCAATATCTCGACAAGGTCAGACAAAGAGTTGAAAAAGTGACAGATATGGAAAATGCTGATTCAATATATTTAACACATGCTTCAAAAGAAGGAATTTTCTTGGCTTTTAAATG
This sequence comes from Modiolus philippinarum, assembly GCA_002080025.1. NCBI lineage: Eukaryota > Metazoa > Mollusca > Bivalvia > Mytilida > Modiolidae > Modiolus > Modiolus philippinarum. The sequence continues at coordinate 14,071 of MJUU01055341.1, read as the reverse complement.
TCTGTTAGCCTACTCGTCTGTTTTGATTGAGGATTATTCAGGCCGATAAATAGTTATCAGCCAAGAAAGGCTCTGTTTGATTGTTAACTTGAGTTCAATTTCTGATTGTATTTCTTACGCAAGAAGGAATACATTTTTCATAGAATGTGGTATTTGTTTCGTAGAAAATTTCTCATAAAAATTTTGGCGTTTTATTATGTTTTTGTAACTTTCAAATGTTACTCTGACCATCTGTTCATAGCGTCCACATCTCACTGTTTAATCATGCCAAGTTTTCTTACAATCGACTTGATGAGTTCTCGGTGTTTTGTCTATTTATTTTAATTGTTCATTAGCTTTGAGCACTGGTGCTTTTGTCGTTCAATGGATGACATCATTGTAAAAGCGCATTGCTAGTCAAGTATTTTTGTTGGCGATCCTGCAGCCATATAGCGTTTCTCGGCGCAATATTAAAGCAATAAATCCGCTCAAACCGGTGGTAGGGGCCGTCTTGAACTTACTGTGAGGTATGAGCAAAACTAATTCTTGAAACATCCATTGCATGGTTGTACATTGTATTTGGGAGAGAGAAATTCTCATTTACATTTACTCCATATCCTGTCATTATTCATAAAGCGTGGTAATATAAGATAGGGTATCTAAAATGTGCCATATCAATTTTCTAATTTCATATATCAGTTGAAATATATAATTCCCAAATAATACATAGGAATTATTACATGAACTATGTTAGGGAAGAGGCAAAATGCATTGAAAAAGTAAGCGTATCCTGCAACCCCTGTATATATTCTATTCAAATCCAAAGTTCAAAGCCTAGAACAAGTCCGAGTCAGGTTGTTAAGTTGAGAAAATTAATACCATCTTGATAAAAAGATACCGAAGTTATTGTTAATATATTTTCTGCATATGAGCATTTCGACAACTTATGACTCATCAGTGCAGATCAACCCTAAACAAGTCTATTAAGCGAAAAACATGTAGAAACTGATAAAGAACAAATAAACAAAAGGATCTAAATAGAAAAGCCAAAATGCTACTAAGGACAGAGCTATGCATGAGGGAGATACTCCTTAGTTTCAAACAAGTTTTAGTTTTCAGGTCAAATATATCAACAACGACATGTATACTATGTGGCAAAGAGAAGAACAGGATGGCCGTGGCTGATATTCCACTAAATAACAAGGGAAATGGAGACATGATACTACCAAGCGATGTATGCGCATGCCAAAACGTAGATGATTGCAAATATTGTGAAAATGACTTGAAATTAAAGGAAACCGTGCACAAAATGACTGCCGTATATAAGTGTCTTACCCATGGAACGTATCGCCATTACGAAGATCTACTACTGCATTATAAAAACTGGTGCTTACTTTGGATCACTATTGCAGTTATCCCATTTGGTCTTCTTATTGTTAATTCAAGGATGAACTTGACATGGGCGTGTTTTGCAATACAGTCTGGTCTAGCTGCATTCATACCCCCATTATTCCTTGTTTTGGTATGGTCGAATTTGACGTCACAGGGATTAATTATTGGTAAGATTAAATAAAAATACTCCGACCGTTAAGTGTAAATTTAATTCTTTTCATACATAATTAACTTTTAAGAATGCGTTTCCCTAAGTTTAAGTAAAATGAACAGCGAGTGAAATAATAGACAAGATATGGAGTTAATATTTAAGTCTTCATTTTTAATTCACAGTAATTTCGGTATTATTAATATGCTTTTTAAAATAAAGAGCATTGTGACTTCAATAATTCTGACCGAAATCACACAAATTAAAAATTTGGCAAATCAGTTTTTTTCTATTTTTATACTATACCAACCCTGGCCAACAAGATAAATTATCAGTGAATCAAAATTACCACAGTACACATAGAATGTCCCAATGTAAATTTATACAAAGACTGTACTATTGTTTATTCCAATATTGTCAGTTCAAAAAAATGTCCAAGCGTAGAAACTTGCGTAACAAAACAGCTGTTAACAGTGCATGTCATTGAATTAATAAAGGAATTTTGGAGATTTTGGACATTATTTTGCTAATAATCAAAATAAAGACCAAAATTTGTATAAACTTATTTCGCATATATAGCAATTTCGACCAGTGACAGGTTGTAACATCAAAGAAATTCACAGTGGAGGAACCGTTCATAGTGCATGGCTGAAGAAATCTCTATGCATATAAGTCCTAAGATCAATCAATTTCGAGATTTATTCCTAATTTTCTTTCTTTACAACCAGTTCTAGGATGCTGTTTTGAATTCCGTTTCTAATCTTTAGAAATTCGTTTTGCAGCAGTGGGTAGATCTGTAAAGGAATTTTTGTAACAATTTACAATTTTGCGTTTTCGATTAAACATGACATCTTTTGTTTGACCTGCTTAGACCTTAGACATTTCCCTAAGAAATCACAAGGAGTGTCTTCATAATAATTCTTACATAAAACGTGATATGTAGTTGGTTAATGATGCGTTTCAGTTTTATTTCTTAGAAATATTTGAACCTCAGTCATTTTTTTTATTGCTCAGCTCGTTTAAAGCAATATGTTTTATCGTTTTTCAGGGAGCATAACCGGAGTTATAGCTGATTATTCGGCGATTTTATCTGTAGCTGCATACGCACACGAAGACGGATTAGGCAATTTTTTTATCAACACATCTACGGATATCAGCCTGTTCAGTGGATTAGTAACTGGTATATCCGTCAGTACTCTTACAACGATACTTATTTCAAAAATCACAAACAAAAGTTCATATAAACATGAAACAAGATCAGTTTGGGAAGCTACTCTTGCGATTGATAACCCACTTTACCCATGGCGTAAATATTATAAACGAGAATTTTCAAATTTCCCACCGGATACAGTTATTACATCTGAGGTAATGGCAAAAGTATTTTGGAAAGCCAAACTTATTGCGGCTGTCGGATTTGGAGGCAGCGTTGTTATCTTTATAATAATCATACCTGCCGCTATGTTAAGTTTTGAGGTATTGACACGTAACCAATTTGAGACGTGGCTAACAGTTTGTAGAGTATGGATGGTTATATGTGCAATATTTGCCATTGTTGTTCCACCAATAGAAGAAGTGTACCAAATATACCAACAGTACAGAACTAACAAACACACAACGAACGACATAATTACAAGTAAAACTAAATAATATTCAGATGTACGAACCAATCAAAGGTTAGATTCTACGTACTACATTTTGTTAAGATTGATAGTCAGTATTGTTTTGTATAAAAGAATTATATATGCTTCACAACTTAAAACATTTAGAGTTTACGCTTTTTACTTAAAGTAAATATTTTCAGCATGTTACACTCATCCTTATGATATATGAGTAAGAACAATGAACTGAAATCATATTGCCACATTTGCCATACCGATTGGACACATTAACAAACCACACACACACACACACACACACACACACACATAAAACAGACATTTACTTAAATACCAGTAGTCAGTACTCCGGTGCTGACCCGAAAACCGACTAAATCTCGAAACTTTCATTATGTAATTTGTTTTTAAATTGCATAAAACTAAGGCATATCTGCCTCTTGCATAGCTCTATCCTTCTTTTTGCATTCCTTTTAAATCGTTTTGGTTATATTTCGTCGTCATATTTTACAGATTTCACAAATTTTTGGTATATGGTCTTCCAACTATTTTGATTTGCACTAAAGAGAAACTGATAAAATAAATCTGGAAAACTGAGACGTAACTTACATTTTTTACGATAGGATATTCTGCTGACTAATACTGCCGATGTCTACGGAAATATGGCAAAATAACGAACTTACAGTGAATTTTGTTTCTGCATTTGCGCATTTCGACAAATTATGTTTACTCAGTACAGATAAAATCAAAACATTTTGAAGTCCATAAACCGAAAAAACTTGTAAAAATTGATAGAGAACAAATGACTTATAAGATATAAATAGAAGAGCCAAAATCAGCTAAAGACGGAGCTGTGCAAGAGGGAGATACTCTTTAGTTTTAATTTTTCCCCCAAAATTCAGATATTCGAATTTGCAAATCAATTCGGTTTTTCGGAAAAGTGCCCAAGTACTGGCTACTGGGTTGGTGAATACCATCGGGGACTTACAGTCCATCAGCAGAGGCATTGGACTAGTGTTAATAAATAACAAAATACCGAAGTTACTGTGAATTATGTTTCCGCTTATTCGCATTTCGACAAATTATGTCCCTTCAGTGCAGATAAAATTAAAACATTTGGAAGTTCATAAACCGAAAAATGTGTAAAAACTGATAGAGAACAAATTACTGATGAGATCTAATAACAAATAACATAATACCGAGGTTACTGTGAATTTAGCTCCTGCATACGCGCATTTCGATAAATCATGTCTCATCAGTGCAGATCAAATCAAAATATTTGGAAATCCATGAACCGAAACATGTGTAAAAGCTGATTGAGAACAAATTACCAATAGGATCTAAATAGGAAAGCCATAATCAGCTAAGGACAGAGCCACGCAAGAGGGAGATACTCCTTAGGTTTAAGAATATTTTCAAAAATTTAAATATTGAAAATTTTCAAATAGATTGATTGATTGATTGAATATTGTTTAACGTCTACTCAGCAATATTTCAGCTATATCAAGACGAGAACAAGTTTGTTAATAAATAATCACTTTGGGGTATAGAAAGGGCCATGGGACGGGAAATTCTGACTGCCACTGGAAAAGTAGGGTGAAATCGTCAAGGGCGGGGAATTTAGCCTTGTAGCCGATCACCTACGGACCACCCCAAAAAGAGCTTGCTACAAGGGTTCTTTAACGTACAGGAAGCATGGCATTTCTTCCAACACGTGGACCTGAGTTTACATCCCATCCGAAAGATGGGTTGTGTACTTATTAATCCCGCAAAACCACGGGATGGGTCCTATTTCTATATCCCGGGGTTCCCTCGGGGTCCTCTGTTAGGAAGACTCATACTCCAAGCTCAGAGGATGCTGCGGGCCTATTCATAAGCCGGGACCGCGCACGGCGGTTTTCAAATAGAAGAGCCAAAATCAGATAAGAACAGAGCTGTGCAAGAGGGTAATACCCCTTACTTTTTAACAATCTTTTCCAAATTCAGATATTGCAGATTTGCACAAAAAAATGGTTTTCGGGCCAGCACCGAAATACTGGCTACTGTGTAAGTGAATACCTTCGGGGACTAACAGTCCACCAGCAGAGCATTGGCTAGTGGTAATAAATATCAAAATACCGAAGTTACTGTGAATTTTGTTTCTGCGTATTTCGACAAATTATGTCTCTTCAGTGCAGATAAAATTAAAACATTTGGAAGTCCAGAAACCGAAAACAGATAAATAATGAGATCGAAATAGAACAGTCAAAATCAGCTAAGGACAGGGCTTTGCAAGAGGGAGATACTCCTGAGTTTTAATATATAATGATTCCTTACAAAATCCTTCGGTAATTTTTGTGTTTGATATTTCTTCCCGAGTATGACAGTGTTGTATCAAGAGACTAGCGGAGAACACCACTTGATCCATCTTTCAAATTACGTTTTGTCCTATTCTTTCCCCTTTAAGATTCTTGTCATTAAGTTAGTATAGTCTACCTGAATTAATTTTTATTCGCTTTTTATTGTACTATAAGAAACGGAACAGATAAAGTAGGTTTTAGGTACCGCTGGCCTTTGCTAATGCCGATATAAATCCGGCGGTCCAAAGTTCATATCGCTGTTTACATTTGACTTTTGACTAATAGTGTTTCCTAGTGAGTTGTGACATGTAACAGTAATTTTCAACGATTGTAGACGTTTTCTGTTTTCTTTTTTATTTAATAAGTTGTCTGAATGGCTATATGCAGAAACTATATTTACAATAAATTTGGTATTTGTCTTATTATTTTTTTTTATTTATTACCACTCTGCCGATGCCTGGTGGACTGTTTATCTCCGATGGTATTTACCACCTCAGTAGTCAGTACCTCGGTGCTGAACCGATCACTGATTTTATCTGTAAGAAAGACTTTTCTCCACCTTAGGGTTGTTTTAACTCATCTGGAAGCTTGCAATATCTAAATATATGAACAGGATGAGTTGCAATAAGGTTGTTTTCTGGTCCGTCTCGAATTTTCATATAATATGTTCCAATAATGACATCGTTGTTGTATGTAAAGTACATTATTACAACTGCCTCGTCAAAGAACTGGGCATTGATCACGATACACAAAGGTGATACTACATACAAAAGAGTTTCATTTGACAAATATGAAATCTTTTCCAATAAAAAGGTCATGCATGTCCTCTTTTAATATTAAAATATTAAAAATAACAATCAAAACCTGCCATAGAATAGAAAAATGAAAGGATATGGAGTGAATGTACATGTGACCTATATTTGGTACCTAAATTACATAAAAATTAATACCAATAAAGATGCATATCACTGGATCTTCATCTTGTTTAAGTACAGAACTGTCAATTGAATTAACTACGATTTTGTCTGCTGTAAAAATAGAAATCAAGCATACTGGGAAACTAAGCATGTCCGATGTGACACCAATCATTTTTGGATACTTAGATTCGAAGAATTTATTTGAAAAACTTATTTTTCACAAATACATTCTCTCAAAACATTTGATTTTTTCACACTGTATACCACGCTTCCTCATAATTAACTAGAATCACCAAAGGTATATTTAAACAGGCTTTGCCGATTAAAAAAAAGGTCACATTTCTTAAAAGTCAGTTTAAAAGGAAAAGTATGCTTCAATGAAAACATATGTGCCGTATGCTTGATCTTCTTATTGATAGTGGTGAATAAAAGGATATGGAATAAATGATCATGAGACAAAGTCTCTACAAATACATGGTAAAAAACAAGCAAAGGAACAACGCTTTTATTGTTGTTCTTCATCCATTTGTAACAATTTGAGGTGCTATTTATCTTTAGTAAGTTGGTATATAAATATTTCTACATTCCTACGATACTGAATGTCTTCAGAGATTATAAAATAAAAGATGCTACTCGAAGACACACTGATGATATTGTTTTAATTTATAATACATCTTTTGTATCAATATATCCTCCATGACTGGAAATTAAGCAAACGGAAGAAAGTACTAGATCTACATCTTTTTTGGACTTACATTTCGAATTTTATGGAAACGGTCATCTCAGTACTAAAATTAACAACAAAAGGGACGACTTTAATTCAAACACTATCAATTTCCCTAAAAAGGACAGTAATGTTCAAGCAGTAATATTCCAATTCCTCCTGTATATTTCACAGTTGATTCGTCGAGTGAGAGTTAGCACACATTATACAGACTTTATCATAAGACCACATTGTCTTCGTGACCGCCTTATTAATCAAGATTTCAAAAATTTTCATTTCATACGATCTTTAAAAAAAAATCCTTAAGATATTAGACCCATATGGAAAAATTGCAGTTTGGTCTGTGATTCATGATTCATTTTTACCTAATCCTGGATGAACTTTTCTTTTTACTCTCTACAACCTTTCAATAGCAATTACTGTCAAGTTGCCATTGGACACTACCGTTATAGAAAGGGTGATTTGGAGCCAAAACAATAACCGGTTTCACCCATCATTTCTTTTTAACTCCCTGTGCAAACTCAAGACATTGTAGTTGACAATTTTATCCGTGGTTTTGCAACTGCTTTTGTCTATTTCCTTCATGGATTTTTTCTCTTTGGCAATTATGTTCTGTAATTTTGTTATCACACCAATCCCATGTGATCACGGGATTTTTTTCTACGACTCCTGTCATGAGAAAAAAAAATTGAACATTAAAAATAAAGATTTGTTCGGATGCCAAAACAACAATGAACATCAATTTCATATTAAAATAATATGCGTATGGGTTATAGTATCAAAATATAATTCTGTTATTAATATTTTTCTGAAGGGAAATTATACAGTTTATAAACGTAGCCAACTCGTTCTAAAAAAATTGACTGAATTGATTTTTCCAGGTAAACGGAGTACTCTGTCATCCAATTTTCTGAATATTGGTATAAATTTGTGCTCGTCCGACAAAACTTCACATATTTTCATATGCTTATATAAATCATGTCAGTGAGCCTCAATAAAAATGATTTTTTTCGACTTGAGTTTACGCTCGCTTTGTTTTTGGTATTCGTCTTACTTTTATGATGTTATTTTGATTTTGTTCCTCGTTTATAACCAATAGATTTTAGATTATTGCAAAGACAATAATATGGGCTTTATTTGGTAGATTTAACGAATTATGAATGGTTATGATTTATAGCAATTATGCAAATACAGCCTTCCGCACATTTCAACTCTCAGTTTTGGGCATGGCTTTATCTTGTGCCTTCAGTGTACTAAGCATCCTGTACACATACCATCTGACATTTAGAAAGAAATTTTAACAATAAGAATTCGTGGATTTTTTAAATTTTCAATGAAAAAGAAAAAATATTTATTTTTATTCCAAGAAGAGAATCAACTTCAAACAATTATGAAATCTCTTGTCTTCCATGAATTCAAAGAAAAGTTTTTGCATTCTGCTGCAATCAATTCAGTCATGTTTCCAGTTATAGAAAACAATTATATTTTCATCACGAGAACTTTCTCTACATACAATAAACCTAAACAAGAACAATAATTAACGGTAAAAACAGATCTATAAAATAAAAGATGTGTATATATATAAGAAAGGAAATGGGACAAATGTCAAGGAGACAACATCCCACATCCAGGCCAAAACGACCCAAAACAAAGCATCCAGGGGTCACCGCACGGCTCCCAACACAGCAAGGAACCCCACACCACACAGCAAGCCCCAAATGTATATGTTATTTTTCAACCAAGGCAGTTGCGTTCAAATATTAAACATTATTTCTGTATAAGAGTCATCTGTATAGGAAATTTATAGATGCTTTTGTAACCTATCGAGAAGGGAACCCTTTTCTAAAGAGACCTATTCTGCAAAAGGGCAGTACAAGATTAAAAATATAAAGACATTGGAACATAGGAACTCAAATTTCTTGGTAATATTTTTACATATGATAAGATATTGCTGAGAGCACTTGATAATTGAAGCATTGTTTTATATTGTTTCAATTGCACAATTCTTTTTTACATCGGAAATATCTTAATTTACTGACTGAACTAAATCGTGTTGAGCTTATTCGCAACATTTCCAGGTTAGAAAAAGGCTACTGCGAGGCCGAATATAATACATGTTGCAAAACCCTATTTATTAACAATTTTTGTGTGTATAAAAACCAATAAGACTATGTTAAATGAGGCAAATCACGGAAAAGAATGAATTTCACTTTGAAAATACAATTTTTAATTTTGTATACTAGTATGCCTTGGATGCGGAACCAGCCTTGCATCGTACATGCATGATTCTCATTGAATAATTAATATCTTAATAATTATCATCTTGGTTCCGAATGCAAGACAGTGTTAAAACTCAGTCTGAATACACTTTCCAGTTTGCCCAATTTTAATTTCCAAAGAGGGGTATAAGAAATGGGTTTATTTCACTGGAATGAAAAAAAAAGTTTGACAAAATTCACATATGTTTAAAAATGCAAATGTTCTGGCGTTGGAAGATATAAAAAAAATATGCTTAAATTACATTTTTGGTCAAACCATTGGACCTATTGGTTCCATATTGTAATCCATCTTTTTTTGAAAACTAGGGAGTATCTCCATCTTGCATGGCTTCTCTATTTAGATTTTTTTAGCTTTTACACCATATTTCAATGAAAAACAGCCAATCAAAGATTGCGATCCCCCCGCTACCCCTTTTTGGACCCCCTCCCCATGTAAAAAAAGACAAGTGTTTTTGAAACTAAATTAATCATCGTAACTGTAAAACACCAAAAAGATATAGTTGCTAGGTAGAATTCCAAAAAATAATTGGTCTTTGAGAGTTTCAGGAACTTTACCAAAATTAGAATCAAAGATTTTTGCAACCTGGCTGTTGAAAATCCTCATTTTTACTGTAAGGAATTGAAAGAGATATGGTTGCTAGGTAGAATTCCAAAAAATAATGAGTCTTTGAGAGTTTCAGGAAATTTACCAAACTTAGAATCAAAAATTTTTGCAATCTGACTATGGAAAATGATCACTGATACTATAAGGCATCAAAAAAGATATGGTTGCTACGTAAAATTCCAAAAAGAAATCGGTCTTTGAGAGTTTCAGAAAATTTACCAAAATTAGAATCAGTCTTTTGCACTCTGATTATTGAAAATGATCTTCAGTACTGTAAGGAATTGAAAAAGATATTGTTGCTAGGTAGAATTCCAAAAAAGTAGGTCTTTGAGAGTTTCAGGAAATTAACCACAATTAGAATCAAAGATTTTTGCAATCTGACTATTGAAAATCATCATTGAAACTATAAGGCATCAAAAAAGATATGGTTGCTAAGTAAAATTCGAAAAAGTAATTGGTCTTTGAGAATTTCGGGAAATTTACCAAAATAAGAATCAAAGATTCTTGCAACCTGACAGTTGAAATTCATCCTTATAACTCTAAATAATTGAAAAAGATATGGTCGCTAGGTAGAATTCTAAAAAATAATGGGTCTTTGAGAGTTTCAGGAACTTAACCAAAATTAGAATAAAAGTTTTTTGCAATCTGACCATTGAAAATGATTATTAAATCTAAAAAGCATCAAAAAGATATGGTTGCTAGGTAAAATTCCAAAAAGTAATGGGTCTTTGAGAGTTTCAGGAAATTTACCAAAATTAGAATCAAAGATTCTTTCAATCTGACAATTGAAATTCATCATTATAACTCTAAATAATTGAAAAAGATATGGTTGCTATGTAGAATTCCAAAAAATAATGGGTCTTTGAGAGTTTCAGGAACTTTACCAAAGTTAGAATCAAGGTTTTTTGCAATCTGACCATTGAAAATGATAATTAAAACTATAAGACATAAAAAAATATGGTTGCTAGGTAAAATTCCAAAAAATAATTGGTCTTTGAGAGTTAGGAAATTACCAAAATTAGAATCATATTTTTGAAATCCTAGTGTTCATACTAGCTGATGACATTAAAATGTTGCTTAATTATAAAACTTCATGTTGAAATTTCAAAAATTATTAGTCTTTGACATTTTCCGTAAATTTACCAAATTTGGCACCGGGGTCTAAATTCCAAAAGCTTAGAACGTATTCAAAGAGCAATTCCAATAATTCATAGACATAGACGACATGCTTTCTCTTAATAATCCTAAATTTAAGGATTATTTACATCAGATCTATCCAAAAGAGCTTGAAATTAAAGAAACAACTGAAACACCTACTTCAGCTTCATACCTAGATCTTTTATTCTATATTGACGAAGATGGACGTTTGAAATCTTAACTATATGATAAGCGTGATGATTTTAATTTCCCCATTGTGAACTTTCCCTTTCTTAGCAGCAATATACCTACCATTCCAGCCTATTGAGTGTACATTTCACAGTTGATTCGTTACTGTCGAGCTTGTAGTTTGTACAGTGATTTTTTGAACAGAGCAAAAACACTGTCCCAAAAGCTGCTTAGTCAGGGATTTGTTCAACCTTTGTTAATTTCATCCCTCAAGAAATTCTATGGCCGTCACCATAGCATCATTGAAAGATATGACGTGTCAGTATCCCAAATGAAAGTGGACATTTTCAGCTAGATTCACGTCTTCCCGGATTTGACTACCGACTTTGACATTTTCCCGGATTGAATCACTCACAGTGTGACGGGTGCTGTTAACAGAGCAGGACATGCTTACCCTTCCGGAGCACCTGATGTCACTGTCAGTTTCACTGGAGTTCACACTGTGAATGCCTTTGTTCTGAATGTTGTGGTTTCTGGTTCTGTGCTTTGTGTCTGTCTGGCGTCATTGTTTTTGTGTCTAACGTCATTGTTTTCTGTGTTCTCGTTTTTGCCCTGTCTTTGGACTTCGATTTTTGTGATTTTCACCCCTGTGTTCCTTCGGTATTCTACTGCCGTTGTTACCTCATGAAAATATAAACCACAAAATCGAAATTGGTTCCAGTCGTTCTGATGAGTACTAATTGTTTAACATTTTTTGGCCCCTTAAAGGCATGCCCCCAGGGGTCATACCAAAAGTCCGCTATCATCAGTAAATGAGATGCATATAATCGAACTTGCAACCAAAGTTTCAGCTTTCAAACATGAATACTTCAGAAGATTTCGCTTATTACTGGATATCTCGAAATACATTTTCGCTCATTTTTCCGCCCTAAGGGCAAATTTCAAAATTCCGAAACCTTCGGCACAGACAACTTTTATAGTGTTACTTATACCCTTATTAAAAGGTTTCTGCGATTTAAGGTGTTAGAGGAGTTTCAGCGGAATCGATTTTTTCGTTTTTTGGACCCCCTCGAGGCCATGCCCTGAGGGGTCATACCAAAGATCCGACACCCTCTGTGAAGTTGCTACATAATATGTGAGTCCATATCCGAGTTTCAACTTTCTAGCCCATATAACCTTGGAAATTTCTTCAATTCTTGGATATCGCGAAAATTCGTTTTCGCCCATAATTTGCCCCTAGGGCGTTTGACCTAAATTCCGATTCCACAGTGCGCTACTTCTGATCATACTCTAGTATGGTGCTGAGTTTCAAATTTGTATCTCATATAGTTCCAGAGCTATCGGGGAGCATTACAAACGCACGTACGTACGTACATACATGTACGGACGGACTGCATTACATAATCCCCCCGCTTTCGCTAAGCGGGGGGATAATTGATTTGCAAATATTTTGATTTGTTCTGCACTGAAGAGATATAAGTTTTGAAGTAACTGAATTCACAGTTACTTCGGTATTTTGTTATTTAGTTGTGAAGTAGATGCAAGATCTGCTTGTTTCATTAAAGCGTATTGATTGTTGTGAAACGCCAGCTATATCAAGTTCAGTTATTTCTTGGAAAGAACTCTGATACACCGACAGCGACTTGGAATAGGGACATTTGTATTTATGATAATACAGTAGTATAACGCGTTACCTCAGAACACTTTTTGTCGAGGACCCCCATAGTGCATTCTTTGTAAAATATTTTCATTTTCCCTCAATTTTCCTCAAAATATGCAAATTAGTTCAGGAGCGAATTTTTGTGCTAATATAGAGGGCGCTTCAATCGTAATTGACGAGGTGGTAAGTGTGTCATTGACCTTTGGCCTGGTCCCCTTGGTGTTGTCATTGATTTTGCCTACTGGTCCCGTCTTTATCCCAGCTTTGGCCTTGCTTTTACCCTAACCCTAATCTATTTTTTACTACACCTTAACCATTGTCTCCAGTGACTGAACCTTTTGGTTATAGTGTTTCATTGACTTTTTGACCTCGTCCTGAATGCCTCGCCTTTGGCTTTGACTTCTCTAGTCCATAGTGTTGTCACTGGTCTCTCCCTACATCTACTCAAGGTACTTTCCTAGGTCTCGCCCTACTTCTGTCCATGCCCACTGGTCTCGTCTTTATCCTAACCCTTACCTTGCACTTATTCTTGTATTAACCCTAACTTTTCTGTTGTTAGATCAGTAATGTTTTGTTTGTTCATGGCTTACCCTAACCCACCTAACCTTAACCTTTATTTTGACCCTGGTCATTGTGTTTTATATGTCATGTTCTCTAAGTCATACTTTAACCCTTTGTTCTAAGTTTCCACTCTAA
>MJUU01055337.1:33514-55952 GCA_002080025.1 Modiolus philippinarum | reverse complement strand
TTAACTGATTTTTGAAAATATCCAAAGACTTACTACTTTTTACCCTCACTGGTAGATCATTCCAAAGTTTTGGACCTATGAAACTAAAACTTCTGTCTGAAAAGGTCTTACTTTTATTGAAAGGTTTATCATAATTACCAATACATGATTCAGATGATCGTAAACTTCGTTTAGACACTTGATGAGTCAAAAGATCAGTTAAACATTTCAGACTGTGCATTACCCACATATAAATTATATAATACCTTGAAACTGATTCTTGCTTTAATAGGGAGCCAATGAAGATCCAGTAATGACTTTAGAACTATCATATTAAGAGCGATTTAGAACAAGTTTTTCACACATATTTTGTATACGCTGAAATTTAGACAATTCAGTTTGAGGAATACCATAGAGAATAATGTTCATTAATCTAAGTGTCACATAACTAAAGACAAAACAAGGGTTTCAGTAGCATCCTTTGACAAATACTTTCGTATACTCTTAATCTTAAAATAGTTAAGCATTGCAGTCTTACATTTTCTTTTGATGTGTTCTTTAAAACCAAGAGATTCGTCCAGAAATGCACCAAGATACCTTATACAGTCGTTTAATTGAATGACATCATTACATATCGTAATATTTTTTGTTTTACATTTTCGAAGTTGTTGACGACTGCCAACAAGAATAAATTCAGTTTTTGAGTTGTTCATTTTTAGTTTGTTACTGTCCATCTAGTCATTTATTACAACTGCACTGTCCTGTAATTTTTTTGATGGCATTTGTTTCTTTTGATGGTGTCGGTTTGAACCGTTTATTGGATATGTGATTGTCGGCAAATCCATAGACACTTATTGAGGATGGACCAATGTCTAAGATAGTTCCTGCATATGTTAAATAGGGCCACGGACCCAAGCAGCTTCCTTGGGGGACACTGCAGTCAAGTTCGCATTCTGACGAGACATTAGAGTTGACACTGACTATACAACTTCTTGGTAGCAAGTAAGAGTCTACCCATTGCAGTGCACAATCGTGGACTCCATATTGGCATTGAAGCACATTTAACAAAATGTTATGATCGACCGTATCAAATGAAGCGCTTAAATCAAGAGCAATTAATGCAGTCACTTCCTGGTGCTCTGTTTTACCTACATGGAATATTTTCCACAAATACTGTCAATGTAAAAATTTTTGTAACACTTTTCTCACCAACTACAAATCACAGCACTTGAAATTTTGTATATGACTTATCGAAATCAGGTCTGTTCTGCATGTACTTTCTGGTTACTGACTTGGAATATTTGTGTTTCCAACAGCTGGAGTGCAGGTGACACACGTTTTCCATGGAAGACTCAATATTTATTATCAATGTATTTAACTTAAAATCTTGTTTATTTTCGATACAGTATTAAATAAGGATATATTGCATTGAGTTGAAGTGTAAGCAGTTTAAGGATTTGGCATGAAATTCTGAAAATGGCCAACATTTCTTTGAATAAAATCAACTTGAGGCAGACAAAATATACATTCACACATCCTTTCTATGCTACTTTGTTACATTTGCTGATAGATTTATTTAGAAGTGATAAATAGTGTATCAAAACTGCACAAGTATCTTTCCAGAGTTGTTGCCCCTTTTACGCTTCTGGTTTTCTTGATAGATCATATAAAGTAATGTGTTTATGTAGTTCTGTATATGGGAGTTTTTGATTACTTTCAGGAACTGGGGAAAATGGGATGGTCCAGAAAATGATAAATATTCTATACAAGTTTATGAAAGAGGACAGAATTGTTGGAATGGTCCAGACAGATCTGTTAAAGTATGTATCTATATATATTGTCAGCATATTTATGTATTGTTTAACCCCTGTTAACTTGGTCCATTCATCTGTTCATTTGCAAAACGAGTACATATTTTTCCATATTACACCTTATACTTCTTTCAGTCTAAGATTTTTTCATGTTGATCATAAGTATATGTGTGTATCAAAGATGTTTATATGGTAGGGAGTTTTGTTTTCAATGAACTTTTCTTATTTCTAAAAAAAATAATAGGTTTGCTGAATTCTGTGAGTTTTGCAATTAGAATACATGTACAATAAAAACTGCATTGATAACATTCAACCACTTGGAACCAAACTTTAAAACAATTATCTATGAATGGTCCCCATTAAGAATCATGTCAAGTATTAAAGATTTTACTCTAGTCAAAGGTAACTGCTATCTTCACATCCCACTCTAAATGACTACTAACTGGAACAAAAGTTCAAAATAGTCCTTAAGTAGTTTGGTCTCTTTAAAGATTATGTTTCACTAGTTCCTGGAAGTCGGAAAGCATGGAACATGGGTTCATATTTATGCATTCAGATATCTTCCCTGAAACCAGTACTGTAAAAGGGGAAATTTTCACAAGGGGGTTATTTTTGCTAATTTCGTGGTTGGCACATATTCGCGAAAATTTTCCCCTCGCGTTAATTCCTTTTAATTACAAACGTAACTAAAGGTAAGTGAGAATCATGAAAATAAAACCTTTTGAATAAGTTTAGGAATTAAAATAGGGAAATTTATACCATGCGAAAATTTCACTTTTTACAGTAATCCATTTTCAACAAAATCTGGTTAAAATGGTCCTTTAGATTATCTCCTATAAAAATTCTGCCCAGTAGGTCCTGTCTCATCTAATATGTCTTCCTGCTTAAAACACAAGCAAACATTTTACCCTATAAAATATTCCCTTCCCAACTACTTCATCGATTGAAATCAAACATGGTTTAGTTTTGGTCAAATTCTTTTAATGAAGTATATCAACAAAACTCATGAACAAAACAAACAAACAAATAAAACTTAAACAGAACTAAAAAACAAACCAAGAAGACTTGTGCAAATTTCCCAAAATATCTGTAATATTTTATTAAAAATACAATTGAATTAAAATATGCATTTCTACTTTCAGGTTCATTTAAAATGTGGATTAGAACATAAGTTACTAAGTTCTAGTGAACCAAGTAGATGTGAATATGCCTTTGATTTTGAAACACCATGCAGATGTTCAAAACCCTCAGGAACTATTCCTCACGATGAGCTGTAAATCAACACATTTCTATCTTTCTTTACGTCAATCAACAAAAGTTTATATGTGTAAATGCAAAGTTTGAGAAGATTGTGGTCATATTTTTCATTATAAACATAGCAAGGCTACTTTATACTGAAAGATTTACTATGTTTAACCTCTGTAAGTTTCTGTTTCTTATTGTGTAATAAGAATTTTCTCAGAAATGTTCACTTACAACCACTAGCCTATCATTCAAGACAAGACATGCTTAATTTTAGGGCATTCAGTACTTAGAACATTAAACTTAACCAGAAAATATCCACTGACAATCAGTTTGATATTTTGTATGTTGTTTTGTTATAATTCTTATCATTTATGCAAACTATGAAGATTTAGATATAAATACAATAGTGCTCAGTTATTTCCATGTTTGTCTTTGTTTATTTATTGGGGAACAAAATACCGAAGTAGTTTTTGCAGATGGTCATTTAAGCAACTTATGTCTCTTCAGTGCAGATTTAACAATTGTAACAAAATATTTGGGATACCATTAATGGAAAGATATATAACAGCTGACAGAGAACAAATAACCAATAGAATCAAAATGAAAAGCCAAAATCAGGTTTGGTCAGAGCTTTGCAAGAGGGGATAATCCTTAGTTTTAAACATTTTTTATACGACTTCTAAAATTTTGGAACAATAATCTTCCAAATGAAAGATTTTACTACCAATTGGCTGTCACCTCAGATCAATGATTTAACCCTATTGGAAAATCTTATTTGATCAATAGCCACCATGTGAGCAATACAGGCTCACATGTGAGCCTCTGGTTATTTTCCCTAGTTTGTGTCCAGCTAATTACTGGGTCAAGCTACTTATTGTGTCAAGCTCCTTAGTATGTCCATACTCACTTTAAATTACACTTGTATAAATTTCAGTGGTGGACATGCTGGGTTCGTATCGTGCTGCGCTCGACATAGCCCTTTATTTAAAACTTAAGTATTGCAAGATTCCAAATAAAATTGGCTTTTGGGTCCGCACTGAATTCCTGACTACTGGGTTGATGAATACCCTTGAGGACTAAAAGTCCACAAGTAGGGGCATCTGCCCAATGATAATTAATAGCAAAATACCAAAATTACTGTAAATTTTGGTTCTAACAACCATTTTGACAACTTATGTCTTTTCAGACTAGATCAAATCAAAACATTTGGAAATGCTTATTATTTATAATTGGGTATGTGTGTTGACAGCAAAACAACACAAGGTTCACCAAGATGAGACACTCATTCCTCTTAAATATAAACCAACAGAGCAAAGCAACCCAGTAGGTAAGGTCTAAAAAGTTTTGTATTCTGTTATAAACACTTTGCTAAAATAAAATTATAAGATTCTCAAGTAAGCATGCGTCATTCACCTGATGAAATTACAAATCTAAACTGATGTTTCAAAATAAATCCATCACATCATCTGACTATGTGCAATGTCTACAGGACAAATCTTAGAAAAATACTGAACCCCTAATTTAAATGCATGATACCTTATATCAATCTATGGCTGAACAAATCAATAATTTTTATACGACCGCAAAAATTTTGCGGTCGTATTATGGTATGGCGCTGGCGTCTGCGTTGGCGTCAGCTTCGGTGTTGGCATCGGCGTCTGTGGACAGCATAACTTTGGTTCTAGTGAACAGATTGTTACCAAATTTTAGCATGATGTTTGTTGGCACAAGCTTTAGCCCAGGTTTTAATTTCGCATTCCCTGCCCAACCCGTTTTTGAAAAAGAGGCAAAAAAGGGGCCAAAAAGGGGTTGGGTTTCATTTTTATACGACCGCAAAAATTTTGCAGTCGTATTATGTTATGGCGCAGTCGTCGGCGTCGGCGTCGGCGTCTGTGGCCAGTATAACTTTGTTTCTAGTGGACGGATCATCTTCAAATTTGAGTATGTGGTTTCTTGGCATAACGGCTATCCTGGGTTTTAATTTCGGGTTTATGGCCACACCTGTTTCAGAAAAAGGGGCCAAAAAGGGGTAAAATTGGGTATTTTTGTGTCTGTGGACAGTATAACTTTGGTTCCAGTGAACAGATCATTTTCAAATTTTAGTATGATGTTTCTTGGCACANTATTTGATATTACTGATTATTCGGATTTCGTTTGGTTTTCATTTTTTGAAATTATGGATTTCCTTTGTTTGGGTTCTAGTGCTGCTGATGAGGAATAAATTTCCGCAATGGCCATACAGCTCATTTACTCCATATCCTTTCTTGAAATATTAAATTAAGTATTTTCGTGTCTGTGGACAGCATAACTTTGGTTCTAGTGGACTGATTGTTTTCAAATATTAGTATGATGTTTCTTGGAACATTCTTGAGAAACGTTTTTTACCTTTAGTTTTTGGCCACACCCATTTTAGAATTAGGGGCCAAAAAAAGGGTTAAATTGGGTGTTTTCACATATTTGACTGTAGAATCTTTATTATTTATTGGATTTTGATGGGGTTTGTTTCAGTGTGCTCCTGAGGAAATTTCCAATCTGGAGTATGCCAACGGATTTCACCTAGCATGTACCGCTCACGAGATAAATGGGGCCCAACAGGGGCTAATCTCAAAAAAATTATTTTTTTTATTTTAAGTCCGATTTTGATGCAGTTTTTTTCAATGGATTCCTTGTGAAAAATTGATATTGGCACTCAGCTATTAGATTTTTGGTAACTTGTTTCCTTTCCCAGCTATGAGGGGCCGAAGGGGCCAAAATTGCGAATTTGCAGATAATGTGGAATTTCTATTTTTCATCGGATTTCAATGGGATTTTTTTCTTTGGATTCCCCTTGATCTAAGCTTTCAGAGTTATGTCAACGGATTTGGCATAGCTGTTACCGTTTCCGAGCTTCAAGGGGTCAAAGGGGCCATATTTGCAATTTCCTAAATATGCCAAATCTTTATTTTTCATCGGATTTCGATTGGATTTTTTTCTTTGGATTCCTCTTGATCTAAGCTTTCAGTAGTACGTCAATGGATTTGGCGTAGCTCTTACCGTTTCTGAACTACTAGGGGTCAAAGGGGCAAAAATTGCAATTTTTCTAAATATGTCAAATCTTTATTTTTCATCGGATTTCCATGGGATTTTTTTCTTTGGATTCCTCTTGATCTAAGCTTTCAGAAACGGATTTTGCGTGGCGTATACCATTTCGGAGCTACAAGGGGTCAAAGGGGCAAAAATTGCAATTTTTCTAAATATGTCAAATCTTTATTTTTCATTGGATTTTGATGGGATATTTTTCTTTGGATTCCTCTTGATCTAAGCTTTCAGTAGTATGCCAAAGGATTTGGCGTAGCTTTTACCTTTTCTGAGCTACAAAGGGTCAAAGGGGCCAAAATTGCAATTTTTCTAAATATGTCAAATCTTTATTTTTCATCAGATTTCGATGGATTTTTTTTTTTATTTCTATGGATGTAAAGTGTTAGTTGATAGTAACATATTTTGCATAGCTCTTACAGTTTTTTTTTTATCAATAAGTGATCAAAAGGGTTGATTTTTTCCGTAGTTTTTCCAGCTAATAACTGTGTCAAGCTTCTTTTTGTGTCCATCTAATTATTGTGTCAAGCTCTTTACTGTGTCCACATTCACTTTGAACTACTTTTGTTGAAATTTCAGTGATCGACATGCTGTGGTCATATCATGCTGCGCTCGGCGGAGCCCTTTACTTATCAAATTCACACCAAAGCAAAAAAAAAAATAAAATAAAATAAAAAAAACCAAAAAACAAAAAACAAAAAAAAAAAAAACACATTTACTTCAAATCTGAACTAGAGGCTTCAAGGTGCCTGCATCGCTCACCTGGCTTTTATGCCCTTTTTATACCCTGCTTCATGTAGTGGCGTGGTAGTATCTGATACCCTCAGTCGTGTGTCTATCTGTCTGTCTGTCCATCCATCTGTCCTTCTGTCCCCCGAAGGTTTCAGACTAATAACTTGTGAACAGAATAACATACAGATTCAAACTTGGTATGTAAATTATTCTCCACAAAACTCAGGTTTAGTTTGAATTTGGTTCAGAGGTCCAAGGGGTTCTGGAGTTATGCCCCTTAAACTTAGAAAATTTGTGAAACGTGGCAGGGTATCGTGTAATGCTCCATTACTGTTTTTTAGCTCACCTGACTAATGCCAGGGTGAGCTTTTGCCATCACTTTGTGTTCGTCGTCCGTCCGTCTTCTCCTCTGAAACTACTGTCGAGAGCCAATTGGAACCAAACTTGGCCACAATAGTCCTTGGGTGGTCCACTACAAAAAAGGTGTTTTTCAGGTCCAGGCTATATCAAAGATGGCCGCCAGCGGGAAACAGTTTTAACATTGGACCCTATGGGATAACACGTTCAAAGATATTCTTCTTTGAAACTGCTGAGCCAATTGGAACCAAACTTAGCCACAATAGTCCTTGGATGGTCCCTTGCAAAAAAGGTGCTTTTCAGGTCCACACTGTATCCAAGATGGTCACCAGTGGGAAACATAGTCTTAACATTAGACCTTATGAGATAACATGTTCAAGATCTTCTTCTCTGAAACTACTGAGCCAATTGGAACCAAACTTGGCCACAAAAGTCGTTGGGTGGTCCCCTACAAAAAAGGTGCTTTTCAGGTGTAGGCTATATCCAAGATGGCCGCCAGCGGGAAGCATAGTTTTAACATTGGACCCTATGGGATAACACGTTCAAATATCTTCTTCTCTGAAACTGCTGAGCCAATTAGAACCAAACTTGGCCACTAAAGTCGTTTGTTGGTCCCCTACAAAAAAGGTTTTTTCAGGTTCACGCTACATCCAACATGGCCGTCAGCGGGGAACATAGTTTTAAAATTGACCTTATAGGAAAACACATTCAAAGATCTTCTCCTCTGAAAATACTGGGCCAATTGGCACCAAACTTGGCCAAAATTGTCTTTGGGTGGTCCCTTGCAAAAAAGGTTTTTTTTCAGGTTTGCGCTATATCCAACATGGCCGACAGTGGGGAACATAGTTTTAACATGGACACTATGGGAAAACACATTCAAAGATTTTCATCTCTGAAACTACTGGGCCAATTGGCACCAAATTTGGCCACAATAGTTCTTGTGTTGTCGCTTGCAAAAAAGGTGTTTTTTCAGGTCTATGCTGTATCCAAGATGGCTGCCAGAGGGAAACACAGTTTAATATTGGACCCTATGGGAAGACACGTTCAAAGCTTTTCTTCTCTGAAACTACTGAGCCAATTGGAACCATACTTGGCCACAAAAATTCTTGGTTGGTCCCCTGCACAAAGGTGTTTTTCAGGTTCCCGCTATTTCCAACATGGCCACAAGCAGGGAACTTAGTATTAACATTGGACCCTAAGGAAAAACACATTCAAAGATCTTCTCTTCTGAAATTGCTAAGCCAATTAGAACCAAACTTGGCAACAAA
This sequence comes from Modiolus philippinarum, assembly GCA_002080025.1. Taxonomy (NCBI): domain Eukaryota; kingdom Metazoa; phylum Mollusca; class Bivalvia; order Mytilida; family Modiolidae; genus Modiolus; species Modiolus philippinarum. Next base: position 47,485 of record MJUU01055337.1, on the reverse strand, counting down.
AATGTTTCTTTCAGGTTCACACTTTATCCAAGATGGTTGCCAGCAGTGAACATACTTTAACAATGGATCCTATGGGAACACTAACAGAGGTCTTCTCCCCTTAAACTATGTGGGCATATTGGAACTATAGTTTAACTATGGGCTCTTTAACATAAAATGTATATGTTAATCAAGGGCCAGGTGAGCGATACAGGCTCATGAGAGACTCTTGTTAATTTTTATTAGATGTTTTTTTTAACTGAAAGTTTTCTGTTTATCTAATACAGTTTTTGGATTTAAAGCCAAATGAATGTTGTCAGCAAATGACTGGATATTGTTCAGTGACACTTTTATTCATATCTTATGAAAAATACAGATTAGCCCTTCTGATCTCTTGGATAGCTCAGAAACATCAAGAGCTATGAAAAATCTGTTGACACACTTCTGTGGAATCCAAAGAAAAAAATCTCAATGAAATCTGATGAAAAATCAAATTTAAATTGACTAGCACAATTGCAATTTTAGTCTTGTTTGGCCCCTTGCAACTTGACATATGCCAAATCCATCAACATACTATTTAAACAATTGGAAAAGAGGAAACCCATTAAAATATGAAAAAATTACAAGATTAGATATTTTGAAAAATTGCAATCTTTTCCACCTTTGACCCCTTATATCTCCAAAACAGTAAGAGCTGCTTCAAATCTGTTGAAATGTATTAGAAAAAGCTTAAAACAAAACGAATATATATTTTAGAAATTTTGGCCTTATGAACCCTCATAGCTCAGAAATTGCAATATCAACACCAAATCATGATTACGCAAGCTTACAACAAGAGGAATCAAAAGGAAAAAAATTCAATGAGAACCATCAGTCGGTTATCTCCCTGTACCAAGTTAGTTTTGTATGGTTCAAAGTGGAGATAATTCTAATTAGCATATCAATACCTTCTTTTGATATTTAAATTAACATTATCTCCCATTTAACTATATATAACTAACTTGGTACAGGGAGACAACTGACCGATGTTTCCCATTGAAATCTGATGAAAAATAAAAAACAATGTGATTTGTACGTTTTAAATTTTTGCCCTGTTTGGCCCTTAGAAGCTTAGAAAGGATAAGAGTTATTGAAAATCTGATAGGTGTGGGCTATGTTAATTTTTTTTAAGGAATCCATTGCAAAAATTACTTTTAAATGGAACCAAAAATAAAATCAAAGCTAAATGGAGCAGAAATTCAAAAGCCCAGAAAATATACACACCTGAAAAACTCGTAGTCATCCAAAGAACTGCTGCATAGAAAAAAACTTAATTTATATGGTTTTTTTGTGGAAATTAGAGAGATGCCTCAATCAACAAGAAGAGAAAGTGCAATTTATGAAAAATGAATAAAATAACAAAGGTAACTAGATTTGCAATTACAAGCAATATCTGATGTCGCCCCTGGCATCCAATTCGATGCTTCCATCTTGTTCGCAGCATTTAAATCTACATAGAAATAAATTTTCGTTGAAATCAGACAAATTTGAAAATTTGATGTATTTTGGCCGCCATCTTGGAAATGGCGGCCATTTTGAAATTTTTTTAGTGTGTGATGCCCATCTCCTTTTGGTGATCCAACTTTTTGTCAAATATGAATGAATTGTGTTAAGGCATGTTTTAAGATTTTGTCATTTTTATTTAAATTGGACAAATTTAAAGTGTCGACGTAACTTGGCAGCCATCTTGGAAATGGCGGCCATTTTGATTTTTTGTTGTTGCATGCACATCTCCTTAAGGTGATCCAACTTTTCACCAAATATGAATGTTCCAGGCTGCGGGGTAACCACTCCAAAACTGGTTGTCCGTGGTTGTTCGGGATGAAAAAACACACAACCCATCTTTCAGATGGAATGTAAACTTAGGTCCACGTGTTGGAAGAAATGCCACGCTTCCTGCACGTTAACAAGGACCTGTTTGAACCCCATGTCCCTCGCCACAAAAGGAATTCGGAAGTGGTGTATTAAGGAAATGAGGATTTGATTTAGTGTAACCAGGGAGGTGAATTTTGGAAAATAGATTCCAGACATCAGAGAATATTTCATGTTTATACACTATGTGAATCTACTTATTATAGAATTGTATAATTTTATAAGATCAAATTGATTAAGTCCTGTTCTTCATGTGCTAAATTAACACCCTCATGTACTGAATTTATACTGGCAAGTTTTTGTCCCCCGCCGCACCGCGACGATGGGACATAGTAATGGTCTGCGTCCGTGTGTCCGTCCGTCCGTCCGTCCGTCCGTCCGTCTGTCCGTCACACTTTCTTGTGGACNCAAGTTTTCTTACAACAGACTTGATGAGTGGCCTCTGGTCGTTTATATGTTGTTATTGTGTACTGGTTCCTTTGTTGGGTAAACGATGACAGTGGTTGGAAGATTGCCTTGGCCTTTTCTTAATGTTTGTTGACAATCCCTCAGTTATGAGAAAAATGGTCAAAGTCGCATAACTCCTACAAAATTTCACGAATGATAACGGCGGTGCCATATGATCTAGAACTTACGGTGACTAGCAATCATACGAAATATGAANAGGATTGTTAGTCACCATATGTACAAGATCATATCGCATCGCCATTTTGATTGGTCAAATTTTACAGGAGTTATGGGACTTTATCAACTTAATGCATGCTACAGCTTAGGAACATTTTGTGGGCACAACTCCTCGGAAACCATTGAACAGATTATGCTGAAATTTAGTTTGAATATTTGCCACCATATGTACTTGATCATATTATGCTGCTATTTTGATTGAACAAATTTTACAGGAGTTATGGGACTTTATCGACTTGATGCATATTACAACATAGGAAGACTTTGTCGACACATCTCCTCAAAATCCAATTAAGGGATTTTGCTCAAATTTTGCGTAGCTGTTTGCCACCAAATGAAGTTGATCATATCTTGCCGTCATTTTGATTCCATAATTTTACTTGAGTTATTGGACTTTATCGACTTTACTGCCGCGGCGGGGGACATAGCTACGCGTAGCAATCTTGTCTTACAACAGACTTGATGAGTGGCCTCTGGTCGTTTATATGTTGTTATTGTGTACTGGTTCCTTTGTTGGGTAAACGATGACAGTGGTTGGAAGATTGCCTTGGCCTTTTCTTAATGTTTGTTGACAATCCTGCAGTTATGAGAAAAATGGTCAAAGTCGCATAACTCCTACAAAATTTCACGAATGATAACGGCGGTGCCATATGATCTAGAACTTACGGTGACTAGCAATCATACGAAATATGAACGAAATCCGATAAACGGTTTCCAAGGAGTTGTGTCCACAAGAAAGTGTGACGGACAGACACACGGACGCAGACCATTACTAGGTCCCACCGTCGCGGTGCGACAGGGGACAAAAAAAAAATGAGCAGGGTTTCGAATGTTACACATACTGCTAAAATCAAAACATAATTTAAAACGGAGAACATAATTTAATAAATATTCACATTTTTCTCAAAATTAGAACTGTATGGATAGGTTTCCATGGCAACCAAAAGGTCCTCAATCCACTGCAATGCATTTTAGACCCCTTTCAAAAAAATTTGAGCAGGGGTTCCCCTTATAATGTAGGTATCCATATTTTAATTTTTTGGTTTGGTTTCCATGGCAACCATAGAAGTACTGAATCTTCAAATGCTTTAGAATTTGGTATTATATGAATTCGAATGTTACACATAGTGCTAAAATCAGAACATAATTTAATAAATATTCACATTTTTCTCAAAATTAGAACTGTATGGATAGGTTTCCATGGCAACCAAAAGGTCCTCAATCCACTGCAATGCATTTTAGACCCCTTTCAAAAAAATTTGAGCAGGGGTTCCCCTTATAATGTAGGTATCCATATTTTAATTTTTTGGTTTGGTTTCCATGGCAACCATAGAAGTGCTAAATCTTCAAATGCTTTAGAATTTGGTATTATATGACCCACAAAGTTCCTTTTAGATTTCATGAAGCTAGTGATAATAGTTTTTGAGATATAGTGAAAAACATACGAAAATGCTCAAAGTCCGACAACTCCTACAAAAATGGCGGTGCGAAATGATATAGTACTTGTAGTGAATAACAATCCTACAAATTTTGAACAAAATCCAATACACGGTTTCCGAGGAGTTGCGTCCACAAGATCTCCAGTTGTATAGTATTGCTAAAAATCGTCAAAGTCCCATAACTCCTATAAAATTGACGAATCAAAATGGCGGTGCGATATGATCTAGNTTTGAACAAAATCCAATACACGGTTTCCGAGGAGTTGCGTCCACAAGAAAGTGTGACAGACAGACGGACGGACGGACGGACACACGGACGCAGACCATTACTATGTCCCACCGTCGCGGTGCGACGGGGGACAAAAAACCCATGTAGCAAGCTCTTTTTTGAGTGGTCCGTAGGTGATTGACTACAAGGCTAAATTCCCCACCCCTTTCTATTTCACCCTACGTTTCCAGTGGCAGTCAGAATTTCCCGTCCCATGACCCTTTCAATACCAGAAAGTGATTATTTATTAACAAACTTGTTCTCATCTTGATATAGCTAAAATATTACTCAGTAGACGTTAAACAATATTCAATCAATCAATCAACCAAATATGAATGAATTCTGTCAAGGCATCTAAAAGCCCGGACAAAAATAGGTGGAAGAAAGAAAGAAAGAAAGAAAGAAAGAAGGAAAGAAAGCGTAATAATAACAAAGAAACGGACCAAAAACAATATGTCGTCCCAACTACGTCTGGGGCGACTTATTCCTAAATGGCGTCAAAATAATCGAAAGGGATGATTTTTTGGTTCGGTGTTTGATTTAATATGTCTAATTAGGTGCCAGGAGGACGAGCATTTTATTCGGAAAGGGTCCTTACATGAAATCTGCACCTCCCTGAAACTTGATGTTTGAAAATAAATCTTCTGATCTAAAATAAATAAATATGCGGACGTGAATACTGTTTATATTTATATACTGTATGTTATTATTGATTTTATATAGCAACACCACCATTACTATTCCTGATACAAAAAACGGAATTTTAAAGAAACTTACGCACAATATTTCCAGCGGAGGCATGCAGCTCATTTGAGTGGGTTAATAGGCTTGACGCTCATTTTAGTCATGTCACACCTATCCAATGGTTTTATTAATTCTCCAGCTTCTTCGAGGCTTTCGAATTAAAAAGAATTGTGATTTGCCCCTTGAGTGACTCATGAACATGAAATCTGAACATACTCTTGAAAAATTCCTGAGAAGCACGCTGAGAAAAAAATCCATCAATGATATATATGAGTTAGAGTTATCTTTCTTTGTATTAAATTAAGTTATAGGATAAATAATCACAGCGGTCTTGGATTTATGATTGGCACTCAAATCAGACATTTGGCAGAGGATGATCATGACTATTCCTGGTTTAAAATAAATTTGATCTTTGAAACTTTTTTCCAGTTACAGCAGTTTTCGTGTTTTTTGACTCGAAAGCCGTAGGCTGAGAGTTGTTAAAAACATCCGAGAGATGTCACATGAGAGACGGGCCTATTAACGTATTTGAAGAGCTACGTGCTTCCAATCAAACATAGTGCGTAAATTTCTTTCAAAACCCTTTTTTTGTAAGTCGAATACGTTGTTGCTATATAATAAATATATTTACATGCAATACATAAATATTCACAGTATTTACGTCCCTGTCTCTTGGAATAAATCCAGTAATACTGTCGCGTAGAACTTTGTCAAAGATGCCGCTTGTAGATTTTCAGGGCTTTCGAGTTTCAGCTCCATCGGAACTTTGATTTTCCATAGGGCTCAATGTTAATACTAAAATTAGCCATAGCGGCCATCTTGGATATCCCATCAGCACCAAAATTACAAATGTGCATTTGCTAATGCCAATGACCATGCATTTATTTTAAGTTTGGTTTCATTTGGCCTAGTGGTTTCTGAGAATATGTTTTTGTCCGCTGACGATCGCCAAGTAATGACTATAGCTCAAATGACCCTTTGGGCAAGTGAGTTAGAAAGCCCATCAAGATCTTCGAAGGGCTATGTAAAGGCCATCATGATACGACTGCAGCAATTTTGACAGTGTAATAATTGGACATGTGCTAACACACAATAACTTGACTTGGTGTAGATGTTACCTTTAATCAATTGGCAAACCCAATGCCAAAAAAAGGTACAGTGCATTATAATCGAGAAAAATTAAGTTCTTTTTCTTTCATTTGATCCTTTTGTACCTCTTGTCTGGAAAACTGGTATTTTATTTATCTGTTAAACAGCCTTTATCTGTTTAAACATGCTAAAGAAAGTTTCCAAAAAAGATTGTACGAAAATCAGAAAAAATATTTTTATTTTAGCTAATCTGGCTATGCCTGGGTGAGCTTTTGCCATCACTTGGCGTCCGTCGCCCGTCTGTCAACTTTTCCATCAAAGATCTCCTTTGAAACACTTGGAACCAAACTTGTTCAATATAGTCCTGGGATGGTCTCCTTCAAAGTTTGTGTCCAGGTTGTCCGTAATGCATCTAAGATGGCTGCCAGGGGAAACCTGGTTTAACATATGGACCTTATGGGAAATGCATTCAAAGTTCTCTTCTGAAACCAGTCTTTGTCACAATAGTCATTGGGTGGTCCCCTTCAAAGTTTGTATCCGGCTTGTCCGTACATTTTCTAACATAGTTTAACATAGGGACCCAATGGGAAATACATTCAAAAATCTTCTCTGAAACATCCGAGTTAATTTGAACCTAACTTGGCAACAATAGTCCTTGGGTGGTCCTCTTCAAAAATTGTGTTCAGCTTGTCCCCACCTCATCCATAATGGCCGCCAGCGGGGAACATAGTTAAACATAGGGACCCTATGGGAAATACATTCAAAGATCTTCTCCTCTGAAACAACTGGGTCAATTGCAACCAAACTTGGTAACAATAGTCTTCGGGTGGTCCTCTCGAACTTGTCCACACCTTATCCAAGATGGCCGCCAGTGGAAAACATAGTTTAACATAGAGACCCTATGGGAAATGCATTCAAAGATCTTCTCTCAGCTAGTTGGAACCAAACTTGGTCACAATAGTCCTTTGGTGGTACCCTTCAAAGTTTGAGATTTTTTTGTTCGTACCTAACCCAAGATTGCTGGTTTAACAAAGTAACCATATGGAAAATGCATTCCAAAACCTTCTTCTCTGAAACCTCTTTGCCAATTGGAACCAAACTTTGGCAAAACAGTCCTTGAGTGGTCTCCTTCAAATTTTGTTTAGTTTATAACAATTTTATTTGATCTAAATGACAAAAGGGATTGGACACAAGTTGCACTAACTTATGAAGTCCTCTCCCATATACAATATATTTACAATATCAATAGAGCATGCACGATATATAGAGGTAATGAGCTGGATATGTAAATTTTGATAACAAAATAAACATGAACATGAAAGATCATATACATACATATACATATGCTTAGATATACAAAAGAAGAAGAAAGAAAACTAAATGTAAGGATGGATGCAATGTCTACATGGAAAGATTTTGCAATTTTTATGTTCGTACCCCATCCAAGATAGCTGCCAGCAAGGAACATAGTTTAACATGAAGACTTCATGGGAAATAAATTCAAATAACTTCCATGAAACCACTCGCCTATTGAAATCCATTGTTGGTCACAATAGTCCATTGGTGGTCTCCTTCAAAGTTTGATGTTTATGTTCCTTTCTCATCCAAGATGGCCACCAGCCGAGAACATAGTTTACAAAGGACCGTGCGAGATTTACGCATTCAGAGGACCTCTTGGAAACCATAGCAACAATGGTCACAATAATATATGGATGGCCCTTTTAAAGCAGTTGTGTTGATAATGTTCATAGGTCTTCCAAGGTGGAAGCCAGTGGCAACATAACACTAGACTGATGGCCTCTGGAATTATCAGAAGGCCATAGCCCAGCTGAGCGATATGGGCTCTTGAGAGCCTCTTGTCTTATTTAGCCCTATGGGCCTGTTGTTTTTGCAAGAATTGGCTACCTCAAATCTGTCTCTTAATTCAGGTGCACAATTTTATTAGCACTACCCCAGATCTGTCTCTTAATTCAGCTGCACACTATAACACTATACTAAAATATTAAATATTCAACAGTCAAATATGTGAAAACACCCAATTTAACTGTAACTGACGTTTGTGCAACCATTAAAATCATCTAGCGTGTCACCTTGATCAAATGCGCAGGACTTGACCTAGTTGCGTCAGGTAAAACGGTCTTTTATCATAGTGTATTCAAATGTGCATTTTAAATGCTACATATAAATGCTTCTTTAAAGAGCATAAATACTTCTTGAAAGCTAAAAAAAAATGTGATGCCATTGTCCTTGGATTGTTCGCTTTTAGATTGACGGTTCGGTTCTCACTTAATTAACCCAATTTTGTGAAACGAGTGGAACCAAGATCCCTTAAATTAAAACCTCACCTACGCTAGTGCCAAAAATTAACAAAAATTTAGGCATTATATGAAATTTATATGAACATTACCGATAATGTGCCCTCTCTTGAGCAGCTGTTAAAATGATTTAGACTGCAATTATCATACAAACAATGTGACCTAGTTGTATATGTAAAAGACAAAAGATAGAAGAATTACAATACTATACATATTACATTTACTCCATATCCTGTCATTGTTAATCATATTGGATATTGAATCAACACATTTAATTTCAGCGCCATTATGTGATATTCATTAAAATGTAAAATGAATGTTCATTTCAGGAGATATTATGCCATTCAACAATCAGACTGGTAATTTAAAGTATATCCACAGTTAACTTATTTTTATTAAAAGCAAAAAAAGATATCTTGAACATTATTTTTATAATGAACTGAGCTAGCTTTGATGATTTTTTTTTTAGCTTTCAAGAAGTATTTATGCTCTTTAAAGAAGCATTTATATGTAGCATTTAAAATACACATTTGAATACACTATGATAAAAGACCGTTTTACCTGACGCAACTAGGTCAAGTCCTGCGCATTTGATCAAGGTGACACGCTAGATGATTGGTTAAAACATGATTCATTCACAAATATACAATTGCTGTCGTTCATAAAATGTCATTAATATTGTGACCTCAATTTTAAAGTATTTTGTCGCGTTTTTAACTTCAAATTAGATAGCTAAACGGTAAATGGATTACTTTTATCAGGCCATACTAATGATGCTAAAATAAAACCTTCTTGTGTAGAAGCATAGGATAGACGCGGGGTTGGATTTTATTCTTTTTGAAAACCGTATCAACGGTGGCACGGTTCGATTTGACTTGGTGCTATTTTTTCGCCATCTAAACCAGTTCAGTTAAACATTGGACCCTATCGAAAAAACACAATTTTCAAATACTGAATAAACTGTAAAGGATAGTAGCCTTTACAGAGGTTGTCCATTTCGATTCGACAAAAAAAAAAAAAAAAAAAAAAAAAAAAAAAANAAAAAATAGTCATTGATGGCGAACATTCATCTGATGCCTGTGTAGAATCCTGCTGGACTGGGTTGCACAAACGTCAGTTACAGTTAATTGACGTTTAAATATTAAGTGTAAATTAAATCCTTAACAAATTAAACCAAATTAATTTACATTTAAGTTTTAAACGTCAATTAACTTTAATTGACGTTTGTGGAACCCAGTCCAAATGGCGTATCAGACTTTGTCAAATCTCAAGTAAGACAATTTGCTGACAAATGTCTCCTCTACCAGCATATAAAATCTCAAAGTGACCATCTCATACTCCAACAAGACCTATCAAAATTGGAAGCACATAGGGTATGAAGTTCAATGCATAGAAATGCTACATCGTGTCAATAAAACAAAATATCAAATCACTTTTACCAACTGGATAATATTATACTTAGTGCAAGTGATAGTGGAATTGTCATATAAACAACAACATGTACATTGGGTTTCCTTGGAAGAAATTTTAGACAGTGCCATCTAAAGTGCAGAAAGACTGTGTACCTAGCCATGGTACGATCTATAATTAATCCGATTAAAATTATATCTACAAATTGTTCCATAAATAAAATTATTTCTACAAATTGTTTCTTAAACTCACTGCATGGTACATCATCTACCATGCAGTGAGAGTACGGAACAAATTGGTAGATATAATTTTAATTAGATAGATCTATACTGGAATATGGAACTTTCATCTGGAATCGACCCATACTTAGAAAAAGATATCGATTAGCCTGAAGCCACCCAAAAAATGGACAGCCCTTTTAAACGTAAAGATTATAAATAGAGACACTTGCTGTGTTACAAAAATATTGGAGGAACTAAAAGTAAAGCCACTCGAAGACCGAAGGAAATAACAACGGCTAATCATGTTTTACAAAGTGATCGAGGGGCTGGTACCTGCCATTAACCATCACGAGTTTGTGGAAAAACAAAGGAATAGAAGACAAATTAGAGCTACAGAATTCAAGGACTGTGTATCATCAAATATTATCAAAAGGCAAGACTTCAATAACACCAAAGCATTCTAGCCTATCACATGCAAAAGTTTAAACCAATCTAATTAAAATTAAATCTACCAATTTTTCTCTACAGTCACTTCCATACAGTGACTTTAAGGAACAATTGGCAGATCTAATTTTAATTAGATTGTAGAACTCATTCTTTCCGAGGACGATGATCGACTAGAACCCGTGGAAGAAAGGGTTATGAGGAACAAAGACACACGATGGCTTCGTAGCAGCCCTCCATGCGTTGGACTAACAACATATTCTCCTTCCAGTATATATAACGGCATCAGTTCCTGTGCAGTAATGCATACAGGTGCAGATACAAACAGAAAACATGGTTGCCAATGCGAAACATAGTTTAACATTTGCCCTAAGGGAACATCATCTTTTTGAATCTTGAAATCCTCGACTCCAGTAGCTTCTACCTTAACAATGATGTCTACGTGTATACATCATATCAAATGAATAAAGGTCAATCGTAGATTGCACCCCCCTCCCCTTTTTTGGACCAATACTAAAGTTTGGTTTTGAAAATGTATAGGAATGGTCAAAGTAGATTTAATTTAGAACTAAAGATTTTTGCAGTCTTACTTTTGGATTGTAAGGATTTGAAAACTGGTCTTTGTTTGAGGGTTTCAGGAAATAACTAGAACAGAAGATTTTTGTAGTCTTTCCATTGAAAACAATGATTCTTAATATATGGAAGGGTGTCAGGAAATTAATCAAAATTAAAATAAAAAATTTTTGCAATCTGACTATTAAAAATGATCATAGATACAATAAGGCACCAAAAACGAAATGGTTGCAAGGTAGAATTCCAAAAAGTGTTGGGTCTTTGAAATTTTCAGCGTATTTACCAATATAAGAATATATTTTTGAAGCCCAACGGCTCATACTAGCTGATAACATTAAAGAGTTGCTTAATTATATAATTCCATGTTGGAATTTCAAAAATTATTTGCCTTTGAAATTTTCAGGAAATTTACCAAATTTGGCACCGAAGTCAAAATTCTAAATTTTTATCTTGGATTCCAAAAGCAAATCGAGTTATTCTTCGTGTAAATGTTAACCACAAAACGAATATTATATATAAAGTTCCAGTCATATGCTAATTACTTATTGTTTCACGTTTTTTTGCCCCTAAAGGGCATGCCCTACAGGGTCACGCCAAATGTCCGCTATCATAAGTAAATTAGATGAATATAATGGAACTCATATAGAAAGTTTCAGCTTTCAAACAAAAATAATTCTGAAGATTTCTCATATTACTGGATAACTTGAAATACAATTTCGCGCATTATTCCGACCTGAGGGCAAATTTCAAAATTGCGAAACTTCGGCACAGACAACTTTTATAGTGTTACTTATACCCATATTAAAAGGTTTCTGCGACTAAAGGTGCAAGAGGAGCTCCATTTGAATCGATTTTTTGTTTTTTTTTTACCACCTGAGGGCTATTACAAAAATTTCGACGCCCTCTCTGAAGTTGGTACATAATATGGGAGTCGATTCTCGGGTTTCAACTTTCTAGCCCAATTATAGACTTGGAGCGATGTTCCATTTGCTTTATCTTACCATGTATTTACAGGGATTTGTCCCATGTACATTTACTCCATATCCCTTTATTTGTTCATTGGAGATTTCATCAATTATTGGATATCGCGAAAATTCGTTTTCGCCCATAATTTGCCCATAGGGCGTTTGGCAGAAATTCCAAACTCATAGCGCACTACTGCAGATCATACTCAAGTATGGTGCCAAGTTTCAAATTTGTATCTCTCATAGTTCCAGAACTAAATTGGGGAACACTACACAAATACGTACGCCGGGTACAACCATACATGTGGGGTGTCGGCTCTGTATGGTAAGGGGTGTCGGATTTTTGTGATGAAATGTAGGCAAATTGAAGGTAAGATCAACTAGACCTTATAGATCCAACCAATGTATCTAACGTAGTACCTCAATCATCAAGAAGTGTGCGACACCTAAAAACTTTACACCATACTGCACAGTTTCCACAAACAATCCTCCTCACTCCTCACTTTTTGTGGTCAGGGGCACGGCAACTTTTCAGGCTTGTCATTCTCTTTTAAAAGCAATATTGAGATATAGAGCGTATACTGATTGATTTATAACACCAGTTGACGTTTAGTGTAAATTTTAATCATAAAGCTTCAAATATAACGGGGATATGGGTCAAAATGCGTCAAATTGTGTATGCGTCTCATGGGGTGTTGGTATCGGTGAAGTACGGGATGTTGTAAAAGGACGTAAATTCCTTTATTTATTCTTCTATAAACAGTATTTAAGTGCCTTTGATGCATAGGGTTTTTCAGTCTCCATTCCCAGTGGCTTTGCCGACCAGATTTTCATATTCTTGGTCGGTCACCTTCCACCTTGTGAGTTGGTAAAAGGCAGTGGTAACTTATTCAAGTCGTTGCTGCCCAATCATATGTTAGGTCCAAATGATTGCGGCCAGTGACCCCCGTCCCCAAATTAAATACCGAATAAAACGTCATTAATTTTTAATTGTATGTTTAATTGTAAAACGAGTTTGATTGCAACTGGAAAAGGGGAGAAATGGGTAGGGGCAGGAAATTTATCCTTCTGTACCTTCCCGGAAGACTGCTCTCCTTGGAAAAAAACATAGAAGGGTTCTTTTATAGTGCATGGAGCGTGGCGTTTCTCTACACAATTCGTCTACAATGGTTTGCGGCCAAGCTTTCCGTACAATGACCTGACTACCGCGAATAGACAGGGCATTCCCCTATTCACCACATCAGCTCTGTAGACGTTTTTTTTTAAGTTTGCAAACGGTTATATCATTATACAGTTATTTAATGCAAATGAGGACAATAGTCTAGAATATTTTGCCCGAGGTGTCAGAAATCCCCAAGTGTTCTATATCCTGAGGCTAACGGGGAGGGCAATATTGGGGGTTTCTCACATCAAGGGCAAAATTTTCTGGTCTATTGCCCACATATGCATAATATAACTGTTTTATTACCTTATTAAATTATTCTAGTCAAAGCATATCTGATGCAAGCAAAGAGAAGTTGTTTTCATAATAAATCAAATGTTAAATCATAAATCGTCCCAAAACTGGACAAAGTTTTTGGTTACATATATTCATAAGATATATTCAAATTTCTTAATTTTAATGATTTATAAAGGTGATATCAAACTTTGAAGAGATGATACTTTAAAGTCCAAATAATGTAATGTCAATGGTAATTAATCGTTAAAAACGATCTAGCCTTGTTTTCTGGGATGGGCGAAGGACTTTAGCGGAATTGAATTTGATTGTGGTGGACATTTTATCCAGAAAAATGTGTACATTTTAGCGAATTAAATTTAAGTTACCTGTAAAATATTGATGGACAATTTAGCGAATTTTAATTTAATGTAATAGAACGTGATCTTTAAAAGAAATTAGAAAACATACTATTAATATAAAAATTAAATAAA